>LIEC01005993.1:29445-146747 GCA_001925005.1 Drosera capensis
ATAATGGGTTTTGGGATAGGTATTAAACCCACCCCCCCCCCCCCCAACCAACCCCCCCAAGAATATGGCTATAGTGAAACTCTCCCAACTGGAGTTCGCCAATTACAGATGTGGCATGCTTTGATGTGCTAGAGATCAGAAGTCTTGGCAAATACAACTTCACCAGCCGAAGAAAATGGGAACCATAAGCTTTCTTCTCAGAAGAACCAAGTTATGCTTTCTCAGCTACTGGCAAATGCATCAACCCCTAGTTTTCACGGCCACCATGTGATCGGCTCTGATGAATCCAAACATGCCCCAAAGAGAACCCATAAATGCTGTGTCTACATAGCAGCCAAGAGCAAGTACTGTGCACGGTTGAACTCTATCCAATCTTTCAGTGACATAAATCGTGACGTGAGTTTTCTCAAGCAGGACTTGTGTTGTCTTGATTGTCGTTTGTTTTTCCTGCTCCATTTTATTGGACTTAGCCAAATTGACATGGACAATATACAGGTCACAGGAGAAGCCAGTCACCTGTCTGGCTATTCTTTCTCCGCACAGAACAACATTATTCATCCTTCAGCAGAGCTTGGCTCCAAAACTACGGTTAGGCGAAGACTCCTTTGGTTTCATGTTTTCTGGGGGAAGCGCGGGATTGTCTTAGGGTGTCGCTTTTATTTTTATTCTTCCATAACGCTTCCTTGTGTGTTTATTGGTCGACTTGGTGGAATCAGGTGGGACCCAATTGTATTCTTGGAGAAGGTTCTCAAATGGCTGACAAATGCAGTGTCAAGCGATCTGTGATTGGTCCTCATTGTCGCATAGGGTCCAATGTGAAGGTAATGCTTATATCTTCATGAAAGTGATGTACCTTGGTGAGGCTACTTATTCATGATGAAAATCTTGATGTCTGTTGGAGAAATTATATCTCTGTGGCAACTTTGATTTACCTGTTACATCTTTGGAGACCGCCTGCATAGAGGTAGAATGTCCTGAACATTCCAAAAGATTCTCTATATAACAATAGGCTACCTGTTGTGCTGATATCTATATTTTACTCCTGCCTTGGTTTTCTGCTTCCATGGTTTTGTTTTCATAGGTGAGGAGTACTTGCTCCACATTTCTAATCGGGAAGTGCTTCTACGAATGCTCATCATTTAGTTCCTTTTTGTTCCAGATTGTGAATTCAGTTGTCATGAACCATGCAACCATTGGAGATGGCTGTTCCATTCAAGGCACTGTCATCTGCAGCAACGCACAACTTCAAGAGCGCGTAACATTGAAGGACTGCCAAGTACTTTCTCGACCTCACTCTTGCTCTCGACCCGTTTGTCTTGACTGTCAACTCCCATGTCTTCAACTGACCAATTCGAAATGGTTTGTGTTTGCTCAGGTTGGTGCAGGTTTTGTTGTCCCTGCTGGTAGCGATTATAAAGGCGAGCCTTTGGCTAAGAAAGATAAGAGTCAATAGCGCAATGACAGGGGCTGTTGTGAATCTAATAGAGTTATAGGAGCGTGTTTGAGGCAAGTTGGTTTTTGACCGCTTAGCTTTTTCAGTTTTGCTGGTGCTGCTTGTGCTTTGTATGTGTAAGCTTAGTGCAATTTACGACAACCTGGAATTATTCTGGTTTATATTCTCGTATGTATATTGAATTCACTGATACAATTTACATAGTCTTTTATGGGACATATCCTTATCATCGTTGCTTATTGACAATTACTCGTCTATGCATTTTTTTCTCCGGCATTTACTCGCCTTGATTTAGATCGATAATCTGTTTTCCCATCAGGTTTGCAGCACATGTGTCCATGGGTTTGAGAAACATTACACACCTTCACAGGCTTCTTATATGGGTTTTTGCAATCTAAACCAACACATGAAATTTTTCATGATACTCGTCATCTGTGCAATTTCTTCAGATCAATCGAGAATACTTGTATCTTAGTTATAGTGAATTACAAATGAATGATTCAGAGGAAACAAGAGAACAATGATCAGACTGTAGCATTGGACAATATTATTTGTACAAATCTACATAAGTTAGGCTCTTTGTGAGATCCTCCACATAGAATATAAAAATGCTCTACATCTCAGGCATGTAAATGAGGTCATAGCTCCAACAAAATGCAAAACTGGTCAGTACTTGAAACTAGTCTTCTGTAACGAGTCCGCATCTTCTCAGACTCAGACATTCGCCTCCGTTTTGAAAAATAAATGGTCTTTCTTCTTCCCGACGGTATACAGTTCGAGAGAACTCTGGCAGCTTTCATGATCGCAGCTTACAGACTTGATCTTGAGTTTTCAAGTCCTGGAATTGGATTGCATTAGTGCCAGTCGACAGCCTGATCTTTAAGGTGATCCACTCCACACGCTTTTTTGCTGCGACAGGATCCAACATTCATGTGACAATGCAGCTCTACAACTAGGATCAATGTGTCTACAAAGTTTTTCGAACCCCGACAATTGATGATAGGTTGAGAACTCGACCATAACGAGGAAACACTGTAGTGGTGACAAACTTATCACCGTATTTTAATCTTTAGTGGACACGTCTACGATAAAGCCATACTTTAAAAGAGAGTTATAGTCGGAACAGAGATTGGGTAGGGCAATTCTGGTTCGTTGAGTACGATGAAGCTGGAGTTCGATCACTTGAGGGATGATTCAGGTAAGGAGATTGGAGGGCCGGGCAGGGCCCAGCGGGTACCCATCGGGTCCGAAGAAATAGAGGAGAATAGATCCGGTGCGGGTAGTTTGCAAAATGTGGGTTCGGATAAAAGTTTGTTGAAATCAGATGACGGTGATATTGATGAGCAGTTAACAAGCAAGTGGGCGCACCGTTTGTTTTCGATAGCAATGACGGCGGTAAGGGCACTGCTGTTTGTTTTGAGACGAATGTAACGATGGAGATGGATGACGATTATATTTAGATTAGATACAGGATTATAATTAGGATTGAAAAAATTATTATATTTTATAATCTATTATAATAAATTAGTGTAATTTATTATAATAAATTATTTTGACAAATAAGATCTTAAATGAAATAAAAAAAATTACTTATACGTGATAAAACCAATTGGAAAATTGATCAGCCTCACAGAAATTCATGGTTTCCATAACAAAAATTGAGACCTAAACGTGATGAGATGTCATAGATGAAACAAGGTTATGGTCCCAAATACAATCATCATCCGTGTCACCGTTTAATCATCCCAATGCTCTAAATAGATCATCCTGTTTCAAATCAACAAGTTGTCCACCTCGGAGAAGTTAGATATACATGCACAAACGTGTCACAAGTCACCTTACGTGTCAAAAACATCACAAAATATCATCGCACTTGATCGGTGCTTCAATCTGCCGCATCCATCCCTCAGGTAAGAACCATACAATACCGGCAACACAAAGAAGAGGAGGACAAAGGATTGGGGGAGAAAGGAAATGAGGCCGCAAGTTGTCCGGAAAGCTATGTCCGCCGGTAGCGGCGGCCGCCGCCGTGGGTTTCCTGATTGTTTCTTGATGGCTGGAGTGCATGATTATGGGTATGAGTTTTCAAGGAGCAGTTGCTGGTTTGGATCCGTTTCTCAACATCCACAGGCAAGCAGCTGTTTTCTTTGCACGTTATCTGGTTTGGATAAAATGGATCCTCCGTATGATTCGGTGATAATGAGTGAAATTCGACCGGTAAGGAGAAGATTGCTAAAAACGTGAATAATCACATCAAATTTTAGAATTTACAACAAAAAAAACCTCAAATCTTTATATTTATAAAAATATTATTCAAATCATATGTAATTTACAAAATACCTGTCGTGGTTAATAAATCCATCGACTTTAACATTTTTGATATTTTTTCATTTTGTCTTGTTTAATATTTTCATTTTTACACTAAAAAATAATGATCATTATGATTTGGATGGTCGAATTAAAGAAATTTATTTGGATAAGTAAAATTTGAGAAATAAAAAAGCTCACGAAATTGAAAAAATAATGTGAAAATAATAAGTTTTCATAAAAGGGATGAAAAAGATATCTATATGAATAGATTAAACAAGAAAAAAATAAAAGTCATGATATTTTACTAACGATAATAGTTATTTCGAAAATATTATGTGATTTGAGTAGTGTTTTCGAAAATATCATATGATTTGAGTAGTGTTTTTGAAAATTTCATATGATTTAAGTCATGTTTTTGAAAATATGAAGTTTTGAAATGATTTTTTTTATAAATTATTAAGATTTGAGGTATTTATATGTAAAATTCTTATAATAAAAAAGAAATGTCAAAGATAATAACTTTAATAGCATTATCTAGATAGGGATGGATGTTAGAAGAGACGATAATAACTTTAATAGCATTATCTAGTAAGGGTGGATGTTAGAGGAGACTATTTAAAAGTAATTGTATATAGCACCTACGGCCTAGTAAAGTCCATGAACGTTATGGGAGACATTGCATGACGTTCGAGGTTTGAAACATGGCGAATGCTATTGTGTTTGATGATGGATTGTGTTCACATTTTGTGAGGTGAACAATTTCATGAACACGTTTGTATTCCATGGATTCCTTCACTCTCTTTTGGTTGGTAGGATTGTCTTGACTTGATGTAAGAACATGGATAGTTTGCGTTTGCGTGCTAATGAAAGCTAAATTCTCCATTCGTTAAGGGTGTGAGTGAGGACGTCGTGCGTGAAAAAGAAAATCCAGTCCGGTCAAAGGATAATAACAATGACAAGGAAGAAAGACACCATGATGAGCATCGATCTCATGAGTCAGCTGACAATGATGATGGTGTAACAAGCTTTGTGGCGGAGAAGGCAAGGAAAGGGTCCAGAAAAGCTGTAGAGACGGTCTTTCATGTAGGAGAGGCAGCGGCGCAGGGAATGGAAGAATCGTGGGGAACAATCAGGGAGACTACTCAGAAGATCAGAGACACCATGCTAGGCGATGACAAGAAGGGTAAGGATGATGCCGACCACCAGAAGAGCGGGAATAAGTAAATCATTCTTAAATCTGGGGTTACTCTTGTTTGATAAAATAAAGGCGTTGTAGAGCACGCTAAGGATCCTACAGGTTAGTACTTGTATGCCCGAGCTCATGTTTCTTTTCGAACTTGTGCAATCCTGTGTCCTGTTCCGTATGTGTAGACGACGATTTATTAATAGCAGACATCTGCACTTATGAGCTCTTTCTGGGTTTTATGTTCTTTTAAGCATGGCCAAAGTATATCGTGCTTCATATATTATTAACCATTCTGGAAATAGTTCCCCTCCCATGTTCAGTCCTACACCGGAGAACATGTGGCTGTAGGAATAACAGAAACTCGAAGGATAACAAGAACTTATTGACGTAGCGGTGAAACATTGAACTCCTCTTCATTAAAGGCTCAAGCTCCCTTTGACTCGGTCTCTGGTCTGGCATCCTCGGACATTATTTTCCTTCACTTGATGCTGAACCAGCAAAACAGAAAGCAAACAGCTTGTTAGTCCATCGAAATGAAAGTCGAGCGAGTATGCTTATGGCTATATGGATATGTTTCCTTGGTTGTACCTTTTGCAATCAATAGAAGGCGAGATTGGAACGTCCAAGGAAATGCCACACTTCTCGGGAAGCAATGCTGCCATCTCAAGCTTCACACCAGGGTTGTTAGCCGCAGCTGCTTTGATGCAGCTGCAAATATCCTGCTTGTTTTCTGTGGTGGTAGCCATCGTCTTGCAGTTGCCAACACCGGCGCAGCAAGCAGGGCTAGGGTCGCCACCATGAGTCAAGAATGGCAAGCAGGAGATCAAAGCAGAATCCACCTGACCACATGGTACTGAGGCGACTCCTGGTCTGACCATGACTGAGGCGAAGGCGAGGATGACAAGGGCCGAGATGACTTGGGCTTTCATTTTGGTAAGTGACGAGGAGATTTGCAATGTTGTTGCTATAACTGTGATGGGAAATGAGGCATAGCAGGGTTCTTATATAGATGGAAGTGTACAAGGCTTTTTGTAGAGCAAGGGCTGGTGTGTATGGGCTAATCTGGCCCATCTTCTTGGGGTGAGTGATGCCTTAACAAACCTTATCATCATGGGTGAGATGTGAATAACAGGGTCGCTGGTGCGCAACATAAAAACTGCGTACAATCCTTAGCGACAACATTTTCGTCACGAGACCATAATGTGACTACAGCATTTTCGTCATGAGACCATAAGGTAACATTGCCCTGGCCGATGTTACGGTGTTGATTGTTGGCAGTTTATCTGTCCGGATGATATGTAGGTTTCAGACTACCTAGTTCAGCTGTTGGTAACGCAGTACTGTGTGATGTATTTTAGAGCCTCCATCATCTGTCCAATTTTAGCTCATATCTAGAGTAGAGGACCTTGACCGATAGGCTAGACACATACTACTAGGGTAAGATTATGGCATCTCAATGCGTCTTAGTCGACATCTTGACTTTCCGCTGTTCTGGCAAGGTTATGCTGGAACTGAATATCTTCTGCAAAACAAGCAAGGTTGTATTCCAAGTAACTGCACAGTAGTAATAAGCTGCAGGAGTTTGAGGCAGCCAGGATGAGCTCCTAGCGTCTCAAGGTGATCACATTACATTTGCAGCCATCGAACGGAACATTCTGTGTACAATTATTGATCATCTATGGAACTGTAATTGGAAATATCAAGAAGAGCTCCAGAAGATTCACGCTGAAACATGAAATAATCTATTTACAACATAGAGCAGAAATATGAATCTTCCCACCCAATACCAAACAAGAATTGTCAACTGCAACGTAAGGAGACAGAAACCAAGAGTGAGGTAGGATGATCACGAAAACCTGACTACAATTACAGATATATCATCAGTGCTTTTCCTTGATAAAGCCTCTTCGACAAGACGTTCTGCAGCTGCTTGCGGATCCTTTATATCCTTAATACAGTCGATCGCCTCTTGGTTACACACGACCTGATCCATGTTTAAGAACAGAATATCCGTCAGAGCAACCACGAAAGAAGCGAAATAGAGCAGAACAATACTATCAACAAATGACGCTTTTAAGTTTGGCTAATAAACAGTTCGTTATCAAGTTAACCAGTCCAAGGACAGATAACAAATTGCAGAAAGTCAAGGTTGAAAGACTAACATGCCAGATGCCATCGCTAGCAAGCAGAATGAACTCTGTCTCATCATCTATCATCTCCGTCAGTACATCTGGTTCTGAGCTAAGATGTTTCTTTAAGCTCTTGTCCCCGAAAGCCCTCGCAACAGCCAACTGTCCATCAACACGAGCAACATCCCCTGAGCCACAATCCAAAACCCACCTCAAAATCCCCAATGCATCAAGATAATACGTTAAGGTTTTGTAGGTCAAAGAAAATTGCAATGCAACACAAGACATGAATCTGACCAGCAATCTATTTACCAGGAAGAGTTAGCACAAAGCCTCCGCGTTCCTCGATATCCTTCCTCTCCCTCGAAGGCTCATGATCTACTGAAAGTTGCTTCGCAGTTCCGTTTCTGCATATAACAGCCCGAGAATCTCCAACATTTGCTACGACGAGCTTCTCACGGTTTATTAAGATGGCAGTAACTGCAGTAGAGCCACCTCGGCCCAAATCACGAGATTTCTCCAAGATCTTGGTGTCAGTGACATGATATGCTCTCCTGATCGCATTCTCAGTCTCCGTCCAAAAGTCAGGCTAGTTGCAAACAACACATAACGATGTCAATAGAACCATTCTCGTCGTGGATGCATGACAACACATAACATGCTTTATGGGCATTATCTAGTTGTCGCAGTGGAGCGTTTGGGTAAGAACACCATTTTGTAATGAAAGGAATTGATAACTATATTCAAAAGTGATACCTCTTTCAGTATGTTGTCAAACAAGTGAGACCTTAGATGATTAGGAACCTCAGAACTCGCGTGCCCATCAAATATCGCATAAAGACCGAGTTCATTGTTATCGACTTGTTTGATTTCAGCGAAGAGATAGTCCTCCATAGAGTGATGTGATTTGCCCTCGACCAAATGAAAGCCATGAGTAACATTTCTCTGTATCATCATCTCTTCGACGCCTGCGTTGCCTGATGAAGTCCTTCCTACCATACACACCTTTTCCTGCGCAGCATTGTAATAGCATAGAAGCACACTGATTTATTGATGGATGTTCGCAGCTTTAGCAGGTTGATTGAATTAGAGATATCTATTCGGACCTTAAGGTACAACAGACTAATCCACGCTTCGGTTTTCTCCTATTTTCGGTGAAAAGAGTCAATTAACTATCATCGAGACAATATATGGCATGAAGAAAGCAATAGTACTCAAACGAGTGCTATGTGCCCTGTAATCATCATATTTCAGAGACCAACTGATGGAGGAAGAACATAGACATTAGACGATCAAGAAAAGCTGCATACATGCGTTCATGAAAATTGCCAAACACTTCACCCTAATGTGCAATGCAGATGTAGTTGTGGTAGTAGTGGCTTTTATGTAGTAGTAGCTTGGAAACTCACAGTGCGATAATTGATATATAGTTAGGTTATCAAACAAACTCAACAGAAAAATGTTTTCAGATGATTATAAAGAGAGTTTTCAAATGAAGGCATAAAATGACCGTGTAACATTTTTATGTGAAACAATCACTCATCCTACTGTGATGGCGCCGAATCAGGGTTTCATCACAAAAATGACTTTGCAACCCTGATTTGGTCTGATAGACCTAGCACAGACAATCCCTTTCAAGATCGTCATCTAGCCCTTTCCCCAAAGTTTACCCTTTGATTCGAAGAAAATTCCCACAAGTCCTCCATTTTTATTTTATTTTTTGGGAAAAAAATTATGCTGTAAATAACATTCAATTAACATTTTAAAAAAGATTTTCGGATTTTTTTAAAATTCAAAACTTTGAATTTTTGAAAGCGTGTTTGTTTTTTTCCAAGCAACGGAACCTCCACTCCATAACCCTTCCGATGTGTAACACACTAAGTACCTCTTTAGTCCTCAATTGGGCTTGTTTTCCATACCCTATAACCCTAATGCAGTATCCTGAATCAGATATACAGAACACTGATTGACATAAATTAGACACTATTTTTTCTAATTATGTACACCATCTTCGAAAGGCAGGACGTTAGAGAATCCGATAACTATTTAATCCAAAACAATATTAAATCAATAAGATGATAACAACAGGAACCTATAACAAAACCCGATCCAACATTAACAAATCAAACCAGATTCAAATACCATGTTAAAAGCAGAGAAGAAAAGAGAACAAAAAGAGAAGAGTTTTTATGTTTTACCTGCACTTTGTGAAGAAACTTTTTCCCTTCCATGATAATGGAGAACTTATATATATAACTGAAATTTTAATGTCTAAAAATA
Source organism: Drosera capensis (assembly GCA_001925005.1). NCBI lineage: Eukaryota > Viridiplantae > Streptophyta > Magnoliopsida > Caryophyllales > Droseraceae > Drosera > Drosera capensis. The sequence continues at coordinate 38,804 of LIEC01005993.1, forward strand.
GAGGAACTAAACGAGAATGCACGGTGACCAAGAAGATAGCCGATGATTCACGCAGAGACGGACGTGGAAGGCAAATGAAGAGGAAGATGACATGTGAAATTCAGTGATGAATCAATATGCTGACAAGTGTTGTTGATTTTTGGCTGATTCCCATTGTTTTTGTTTTGTTCATGGGCGCAGTCAGTTTTCTCTCCCGATTTGTTCTCCTGTATAAACCTGGAAAAGTTTCATTTCTAAATTCCTATGGAACATTTGATTAAGCAAATTTTCAAAGCCAATTTTGATGGTGTCATAAAATGATTAAATATGAATATGATGTATAAATCGAGTCATCAATCTCAACACTGACATAACCATCCCATTAGATCTGCCATCAGCATGATTTGAAATATTGCGCTGTGTCACAATTCAAATCATGCTGAATATATTGATGTATGAAATCGTGTTTTATGAATGTGGTAAACCACCATTACAACAATTGTGTACGGATATCTTTAATCTCCTATATGTTCTTGACATATGTTCAACAATGTGGCACTTTCTTCGACAAAGTGGCATATGGGTCTCAACCGGCTTAGGATTTGGATTCACCACTATGCTATAAGGAATGTTCCCTACCTGAGTTCAGGTACTATGGCAAAATTAGCTATATGTTGATGCATTATATATATGGAGCATCCAAAAATTTTAAAACAACTTCATCAATATTAGTTACGCGCCCAATGTATCGAAGTATGTCGTGTATATAACTCTTACGTACACAAGAGTATATGTAAGTAGCAAAATTCAAACTTACTTTTTCTGATTAAGTTTATTCTGATACCATGTTGAACTACTTCTAACAAAACTCGAACTTTAATCAACAAATATTAGCTATCTTTAATGCTAATCCCCTCAATCAAAGCATTAACCAAGATGATTAATGAACCAACCATGTGAAAAAGGCCGTCCCCTTTTATTCCTATTTGCACAATGACATAGAAAGATGCAAAGCAGCAAATGGACACCTGAGTGGAGGAGACAAACACCATTCTCAAGTGTGATATTGTAGCCCATATTCCTCTAATCAAATGCATGTTGATCGCATCATTTGAAGGAACCCATTCTTCATTGAGCTTCCTTGGCACTCTAGCTCTCCTTTTGCTTGACAATGCATAAATCATTTGTGGGGGGCACATTGATTAGTTTAGAATCCCTGACTTTCTGCATCCGCAAACTATCCTGCCACGTAGTTCCTTGGCTTGAACTACTCGCGTGCCAGTCTATCCAGAATAGGTTTTTCTTTTTTTTTTGTTTACCATTAAAAATCGACGAGGGAAAGGAAATCCGCACTAAACAGGTATCCAGAATAGGTTGACATAGAAGAAACAACAAGTTTTCAATGTCTTGATGGTTGATTTACATTGGACAGAAATAAGTTCTCAAACGTTCTTTTCTAATCATAGATTGTGTTTTTAACATATTATAGGATTTGAAATTCCTGATCATGTTAACATAGTTTATTATTGGTGTTATAATGATATATAAACAGTGTTCAGAAAAATTGGTTTAATGATAAACAATTATTTCAATTAATCACGAGTTCAGGGATTCGATATCTATTGAGGAGGATATTGAAAACACATATCTTCATTTTAAATACAATAGGGATAAGATTTTACAGTTTTTCAGTTCATACCCAGCTTGTGATGTGATTAAGTGAGATTGTTGCTTGATTTTGCTTTTACAATGATATACACCATAAACAATATCATGTACCTGGAATGTGGCTTTTGCCTTGGAAGCTAGCACTGCCCCGTTTCCTCTCGGGAGCTCATATTCCCACACACTCACTCCATTGAAGTTGAGTTGCCACCTTGAGAGGCCCAACAATGGACCATCATGTTCCTCCTCTCCCCAAGCATAAGAAAACTAAGCAACACTCTTGTATCACACCTATTAATACTCCCTTTTCCTTATATAAAAACTTCACCTATGCAAAAAGAGCTCAAACAATGGAACAACTCCATGGAGAATAATCACAAGCAAGCGAATACCTCGTCGGAGGAGAACCCTATACTCAAAAGCCCGACATTAACCAATGCAGTCGATGATGTCTATGAGTTCGAGTTCAGCTGCATCACGATGAGCTCTACCCTTCGGGATCCATATCAGGATTCCCCTGCAGACCGATTCTTCCTCAATGGGAAACTCCTCCCACATTCTTTTCCTTGGAAGCTCGAGCGATGGTGGGTCAGGGGCGACGAGCAGGACGAGTAGCGTTAGCAGCAAGGATTCCTTGATGTGGTCTAGGAGCAATAGTGTGAATAGCAAGAGCAGCAGCTGCAGCAGTGCGAGGACAAGAGCAAATGACCGTGATCAAGTTATTGAGAACAAGTCAGGACTTGACAAAGTCACACTGAAAGGTAACAGTATTGGACATGTTATAACCGGAGCGTGTCACATACACACGGAAAAAGTGCCTCTTATATCCATATATTTGTAGTCGACTGATGTTAAGCATATTTCCATCACACCACCATTTGTTCGACCTAATAGATTTATTTTCTCAGGACTCAAGTCTCAAGACCTGTGCAAGTACAAACTTGGATGTTCCAAAAGATAGCGGCTCATAATTGCAACTCCAGCATTCGACCCATTTGTTCCACGACGAAGGAGAACGAAATCTGCAGAATGTGTTATCCAGGGTAAGATGAGTCCGGAGAAGATTAAGGACGATGAAGGCGAAGAGAAGCGAAGTAATGAGAAGTCGAGGGTCTGGCGAAGGATCTTGAGATCAATCGTGGCGAAATGTAAAGCATGTCATGCTATGGAATATAGGACTGTGGATGATGATTTTCCAGGCAAAAGGATTTTGGAATGAAGCATATTGTTGCACATTGGTGTCTTTAGTACTTATTTTCCCCCTGGTTTGGTGCAATAGTTGCTGTCATTTGGCTTTTTGATTAAGCATATTGTTGACGACTTTTCTTCATATTTTTCCTTATTTTCCTCATGAGGCCGTTTCCGTGCCGAACGATCACTAACGGGGCTTCCTAGCCAAGACCTGAAATAGTTGCTCGAATGCTCGTGGGCAACGCAGCCAATATTAGATTATGACCTGCGTGGTTTCAATCGTCTCCCCGTATGTTCTTTGTCTGATGGGTGAAGTGAGATTGCATCAGGCAGAAACATCTCAACGGTTGGATTTGTTTTGACCGTTGAACCAAGGGCGTGATAATCTTGTATATGGCTCAATTGGATTATTTGTTTTTTATTTTATTTTTTCTTTTTGTTTCTTTTTTTTGAAAGGGGCTTAATCGAACTTGCTCACGCAACAGTGTGTAATCCATCCAAAGCCCAATCGGCTAACAAGGCCCAACTTGGCCCATTACGCAAATGGTTCTCAAAAACCAAAAAATGAAATAAAATCGCCGTTGCCGGGGATCGAACCCGGGTCACCCGCGTGACAGGCGGGAATACTCACCACTATACTACAACGACCTTGTTGATTTGGTTGTACGACTTATTAAAACAATTAAAAAGTAATTTCCTTTCTAGTTCCACATTTCTTCGTTGCAGTGAGATTTCCTCACACCCCGAAAACCAGAGAACTGCCATCGCAAGATCCATGGCATCCTCCTCTCCTACGCCGGCGACGACACCATAGCACTCTCACTCGACCTCCGCCGCTGCAACCGTCGATTTCCGTTGACCGATTCCTCCGCCCACAGTTTTCGCTCTCCCGTATAACTCTTTCTCCATCTCTCAAACCCTAATTGCTTCACACTGCATTCACTGTTGAAATTCGATGTTGATTCTTTGCGCTTGATGATCACACTCACTCACAGGTGCTGTCGTCTCGCTGTTTTTGAATGTCGATGAAGCATTGTTTGTTGCGGTGTCCTTTTAGGTTACCTAATCATTGGTTTGTCTTGTTTGTGTTTGCTTGAAGATTTTTTAATTTGTCTGCGCTGTGTGGGAAATTTGCGATACCGGATAGTGTATGCTAAGGTTTCGATGATGTTGTGAGGAGTTGCAAGTTGCTCTATTGAATTTTGACATCAGTTGATTGTTTCTGTTGTGTGAATTGCAGCAGTTGATATGGAACTGAGTGCTGAGGATTCTGAAGAGTTTGGTGATAGCTGAGTGGAATGCCACTTGGTTGTTTTAGTTGGTGGTAGTGAGATAAAGTGGGAGAGGGTGGGAGGAAGAGGAGGGAAACAGAGAGGGAGAGGAAGAGGGTAGGGGTGGGGTGTTATATTAAAATGGAGGATGCTGCGGCATTGATAGAAGCCACTGGGTCAAGATTCAGTTCGTTGGAGCTGATTGGAAGGGGCTCGTTCGGTGATGTCTACAAAGGGTATGAAATTGACTCATTACAGTTATTTTCAAAAGTTTGCTTTGATAGTATCATATTCGTCTTGTTAGTACCATGGTGTCAATGACTTGGTTGGCTTCATAGTCTTGTGTATGAGAGCTGTCATAGAGTTTGTGATGGGAAAACCTTGAATCACTGATATTTAGTTTATGTTTCATTTTGTAATGCAACAGATTTCTGGTTAGAAAATACTCCATGGACTTTTTTTTTTTTTTTTGGATAAACATTTTGCTTCTATTACTCAATAAAAGTCATTACAAGAGTTTTTTGGCCCTCGCCATAATATGACCCATCACATACAAACATCTAAACAAATAACAGCTTTGACATTGGCATATATACAAAAACTAACATCCAGGATCCTCATCCAAATTTCGCTCAACTGCAATCGATCCTTGGTGAAGCATCTTCGATTCCTCTCCATCCAAACTTCATACACCAGTGCAACATTCATTCTTCTTCTATGTTTTGTTCTTGAAGTATTTTCACCAGCTACCTTTTCCATCCAATGCAATCATTCACTCCAGAATCCAGATCAAGGGCCTTTGTTTCAGGTTCCAGCGTCTCAACTCCATAGCTACAACCTCCTGGACATATGGACACAAAAAGAAACCATGATTCATCGTTTCGTCAGCTCCATTACATAAACACATCGAGTATCACCCTGCCATCCCATCTTACTCAGTCTATCCCTTGTTGTCATCTTGTCTTTGGCCATCAACCACATGACTAAACCATGTGTAGGGATAACTTCCTTGTCCCAGATGAACTTATACCGGCTGACTTTAGGTCCAGGTTGCCTCAAGGTACTCCATGAACATTTTCATTTGCTATAAAATATCTTGTCAGAACTGAAGTTGTTAACCAAAGCCCTTGTATTGAAATAACAACAAACCAAACCTTTAGTTAGAGTTCCTTTTTTCATTCAGATGAAAACATAAAGAAAAAATACTTTAAAACGTCATGAAGTATAATCATGTCACCTGTGAGATGTTCAATTGCTGCTAATAAGGAGTGGATTATTTCTTGCTTTTGTGGCCTTCTATTAGTTGATTTCATTGCCAGTATTAGACGTTAATTGTTCTTTGCCGGTCTTTCTGTGTTAGTTTGTTGCTTCTTCTTTTTTTTTTTCTTCTTTATTATCCAAGGTGTGAAAGTTTTCTATCAATTGATGTTTCTTCCTAACTCTTTAGACATTAAGGATATTGCATCTTGTTTTTTAAGTCATAAGCATCTCCAATTCATTTGTTTGTAGGTTTGACAATGAGCTCAACAAAGAAGTGGCCATCAAAGTTATTGACTTAGAAGAATCGTAAGTGTGTACATTTTTATTTACTTCAGCTTTAGATTCTTGTTTTAGTTTGCAGATTTTTTTATTTTTTATTTTGCTTGTAAACAATAAACTTGAACAAATCTGATGGTTGGTATGTGATGCTAATTGGAGTTTGGAGTGCTGCTTATTTTTATTTCGTTTTTTTTCATTTTATAAAATTTTCCTGATTTTTTTTTCTTAAAATAACAAAAATAAACGGATATATATCAAAATTTGGAGTATTTGTTTGTGCCAACGGAAACTGGAATCATTAACTGCTGTGATTTCTTTTCCATATATTCCTTTTATCTGAGGGGCTACTTGCTATTAGTTTTAGAATATTTTCATATTTTGCCAATGGATTGATACATGTCCCCATCTATATTATATATAAGATTCGTATTTCTCGCTTTTTTATCTTTCTTCATCTTTAGCGTTTGAACACATTCATCAATGGTTGTACTGCCCAACACTTTCATCAATGCTATTTGGTTCCTAAGAAACAAGGATGTGAAAACTAGCATCAGTTTGCCTGCATAAGTTATTCAGTGGGATATGTGAAAACAAGGATGTGCTCGTTGAACAACTACAGAACAGCTGCTACTGTCTCATTACTCATACTCTCATGTAAACTTCATATTTTCTACATCAGCCTTTGTGGCTTTTTGTTCCTATGTTGTCTTTTCCTTCCCTTGTTAAGCATATTTTCATCTACACGAAACCAGATTTGAACCTTTTCGTTCATATATTGTCCTTTAGTTCCTATATTAAGTGTCAAAGATCTTTACCGATTGTGTATCTTTTTCCTTGGTTTCCGTTTCTTTTCCCTTCACTTGGTAGCTTATTCACTATTGCTACTTGTTTTCCACAGAGAAGATGACATTGAGGACATTCAGAAGGTATGCTCCATATTATTGCTCACAGTGTCCTTCAGATCTGCTGAAGTGCTGACAAAGTTGTTTGTGCAACCTGTTTTCAGGAAATTTCAGTCCTATCAGCCTGCCGATCCCCATATATCACTGAGTATTATGGTTCTTATGTTAATCAAACAAAATTATGGATTATAATGGAGTACATGGCTGGTGGCTCTGTTGCTGATCTTGTATGTATTTGTTTTTCTTGTTCTTCCCTTCTGCTCATCTCTGTTTGTTGTTGCCAAATTTTGCAATCAAAAGGCTTAAAATCTTTAACCCACCCTTTGTGTCATTTTCCTGCTATGTGCCTATGCCATGATTGTGAACAGTTTCTTTACTGTCCAACTGGATATCACTCATCTTCTATGTCACTCTTGGCCATCTTAATATTAACCGGTGAGGAACAAACATGGAACAGTCATGAAGCCAGACTCAATTTGCATGACGAATATAGGGGTTAATCTTGGATCTGAAGATACTCTTGTTGAAACCTAAGCTTCAGCATGAACATAATGTTGCCACTGGTATTTGCTGAAAATGTTTACAACACAAAGTACATCACTTTCCATCACTTGTTCATGATTGGAGCAATATCGCTGGTAGTTTGTGTTGCATGCTTTTATTCATTTTGTGTTTTAAGTGTGTAACATGTCCATTTTGTCTGAAGGAGTTTAGTAAATTTAGTCATCCCTGTGGCCAGACCCAACTCTGACTACAAATATCCTTGTTGGGTCCATCTGAACTTCGTATAACATTTTAATGGAATTTGGATTATCTGGTTTGTCATGAGTTTTGACTAGATTGTGCTGCTGCAGCTTCAATCAGGCCAGCCTCTGGATGAAGCGTCGATAGCTTGCATATTACGCGATTTGCTACATGCTATTGATTATCTGCATTCCGAAGGAAAAATTCATAGAGATATTAAAGGTTGGATTTCACTCCCTAGTTAAGTTAATTGATCATTTGCAGCAGTTTAATTTTGTTTGGTGATGGAAAGGACCTTACCATATGCACATGTTCTTCATCTCCTTTTGTGGTTATCTCCTCTTCGTTTCTTGCAGTAACAATTTTGGTGTTTATGTATTTGCTTAATCATTCAGTCTGCACACCTTGGAACGGCCTCTGGTAATGAGTTTGCCTCCTTTATTTTTTGCAGCTGCGAATATTTTGTTAACCGAGACTGGGGATGTTAAGGTGAGTTTCTATTTTGGCACTGTGGCCAAAAATTCTTCTCTGGTTCTGAAATTCTCTTTTGAACTTTTTGTCAGGTTGCAGATTTTGGTGTTTCTGCACAATTGACAAAAACAATTTCCAGGAGAAAGGTACTAAAGTTTCTGGCGGCCTTGGTTCAGTGCTAGTTGACAGTTTATTTTATAGGAAAATGTGATATCAAATGCTCTGGTAGTTTGCCTTTTTGACCAAGAGCTAGTAACTCCATCTCCAGATTGAAAGTTTGTGTGTCTGACACTTTTTGTACTTCTGTAGCCCTGTATAATGCACGCTAGCTATCCTACTAAATGAATACTATATGTCCTTTTATTATGTATGGTCTGTTCTATGAGTAAATGATTTACCACAACTGATTTGTATCAAGTGTAAATGAGTTATCACCGCAAGTATATGGTTTATGATTGTCTCTGCACGATATTTACTAATCTGTTTTGTAATTGTAGACATTTGTAGGAACACCATTTTGGATGGCTCCTGAGGTTATTCAAAATTCAGATGGCTACAACGAGAAGGTAACAATGAAGAGTAAGGCGTTTAAATACACAGTCGGTTATATGATCATGGTGATGTGATAAGGGGGAGTGAGGAATAAAGAAAAGTGAAGGCTAAAGGAGAATAATAGCTAACAGAAAAAAGGAGCGTCTTCTTTTGTTGTTTTCTCTTAGCTGGGAGGAAGTGGGAGGTTGGGTGAGATGCACACAATATCAGCAAACTGATGAATGGTTTATGCACTGTATCTATGTCATGCATCCATATGCAACATAGGGAGAGATAGAATTGTGGATGGGTTGTGAGTGAGTGAGTTCAGTTTGTCAGTGGGGATCTTGTGATATAAACGCTTCAGTTCTGTTGGATACTGCTAGTTATCCTGACTTTTTTTTCTGTCTTTTTCCATGTAGGCAGATATATGGTCTCTTGGAATTACTGCCATTGAAATGGCAAAAGGGGAACCACCCCTTGCAGACCTCCATCCAATGAGAGTTCTCTTTATAATACCTCGGGAAAATCCACCACAGGTTATGCCTTATTTCCTTTCATATGTGATGTTCTGCAATTAATTTGTCTGCTAATCTTCATGCTATTTCGAGTACTTGCTAGGCATCCCTTTTCCTCCCCTCTTGTGGTGTATTAATCTCTTCACTAGGCTGAATGCACTATATGTGAACAATACTGATATTATGAACCAATTTACTACACTTGTGTACTTTTGCAAAATGCTGATATTATCCTGCATAAAAAAGGATCTAGCTGTGGCACAAAAGTCGCTGTAAACCAAACCAAAGCTTTTCTGCTTTTGAGTATGGATCATCAACAAGGATTTGAACACACCATGCCATTTTCTTTTCTTTCATGCCGCGCTCTCTTTCACACCCTCATATGATAGGTTCAGTGGGTCTTTGGATGGGGAGAAGGTCACAATGTTTTCTGCATTGAAGCACCTTTGTCTCACACTTCTATGCTATTTTATGGTACCCATATAGTATCTTGTGTTATTTCGGTGATACTCCGTTTGCATTTTGGACCTTTTGTTTTATTTTGAATTTGGTGCTCTGTTCTGGTGTATACTTGTATTTCACCATTTCACGCTGCCATAGCTAAATGGTTTCTTTACCTTCTGGAAAAAAAGATAGTAAATAAGACATCTCCCTATTTTCTGGTTGAAAGCAGAGTAAAATGTGCAGGGAAACAGTTTCTTGAAGTACATAATAGAATGTAACAGTCACAAAGTTGTCGAACTACATTGTTATAGTGCTTTTTCTCATTGGTGCTTTTGTGTTTTTCTGCAGCTAGATGAGCACTTTTCTCGTGGAATGAAAGAATTTGTCTCTCTGTGTTTAAGAAAAGCTCCTGCTGAGGCAAGCATCTAATTTGTACCTGTTGTTGCAGCTAAAGCTCTCAAGGCTGACATTCACTAGTAGTTGATTACAATTTATTTTATACTTAATTATTGGAGGTTGTGCAAATTGGCTTGAGCTATCTTATACTTATGTTTTCCTCTCGGTGGATTACAGAGATCAAGTGCCAAGGAGCTATTGAAGCACCGGTTCATTAGGGGTGCCAGGAAAAGTCCCAGGCTTTTGGAGAGAATTAGGTAGTTTTCACATTTTTACAACCCTTTTCCCTGTAAAATGAATTCTATTTATCTCCTGTTTTATAGAGTATCTGATGTAGTCCTGGTCCTTGCTCGTCTGTTTTCATGCCTTGTTATACACTTTGCGTGACCTTTTCTGTGTTATGACAATATGGCAATAGGGAACGCCCCAAATACCAATTCAAGGATGATACAGAACACCCTAAAGGCGATCCTCCAGTGTATGGTGAATCTACCGGAACTGTTAAGGCGGCAAGGGATTCAAGAGTCGATGAGACAGTTCGAGCCAGGTGGTTTTCTATGTGGCCCGTATGTGAACTTGTCCTGTGAACTGAACTTGACTTGCTGTTGTGTACCTCAGTAATCCAGGGAAAGCATTAAGAAATGCTGGATGGGACTTCAGCATTGGTGGTTCACAGAGTACTGGAACTGTTAGAAGTGTTGTAAAACCTCCTCTGATTAGGGAGAGGAAAGAGGAAAACCTACCAAATGAGTCTTCACCAAGAAGGAGCTCAGACAATGACAGCCAATGGCTATCTGCAGTAAGCAATGGACTTTATGAATCATCGGAAGTTTCTCTCGGTAGATATAGTAGAGATCTATCTGATGAAAGAGAAAGTAGTTTTAATGAATACGTAAGAGTTCCACCATTCTTGTGCTTGATGTTCTTGAATGAGAAGCTCTCTATTAAAGTGTCAGCTAATAAGTGATCTGTCATATTATGATTTTGCAGGAGGGAATAGGAAGTGGATCAGGTACGGTAGTAATACGTTCTCCTCAAAGGGTGCAGTCATCTATGGTTTTCAGTGATCGAAACATTCAGGTAGGTTTTTCTTCTCTCCTGCAAGTTGTGATGTTCGTTGGTATATGCGTTTAGCATGTTGGTCTTTGACATCCTCTCCGGATTGGTTATTCACTTGGTCAAAAATTGTTTGCATGTCGCGATGTAGTCCAGCAGCGCATATGCTTCCTATGAAGAGACTTCTACCACTGGCACTATTGTTTTCCGTGGCCAGCGTGATGATTCTGATTCTCCACAAACTCCTAGGTCTATGCTTGGGTTTCCAGAGAAATCTTCTAACTGTTCACTTGAAGACAGTGTGGCAAACATTGCAGAGGTTAGTGATGCCTTTCACTTCTTTATTTCCTTTTTTCTTTTTTCTTTTTCTGAATGTTGTATCAAGTAGTAAAATACTACTGAAATGCAAGAGTTTGCTAGTGAATCATCAGTGCTATGTTTGTGATTGTTGTGCTAGTGGCAAGTCAGGATTGAAAATTCTTGTAGACCGTAAAATGTTTATCTGAGTTGGAAGCTAAGTCCTTTGTAGTCCTAAATCCTCTATTATATGCTATTTAGGTTTCGGTGGATGTACTCAAGTTGGCTTTTGTTGTTTACTGCATGTAATTAGAAGCAGTTAGAAAGTTTTCTCATAAACGTTGGAGTTTAAGTTCTCACATGTGGGATTTTATTATTAGTTTTTTTTTTTTAACTCCAATGTTGATATTTTTAAAAATTTAGGACTTGGTTGTTTGCTTCAGGCAAAGGCGGCCATGCAAAAAGGCCTGGGAAAAGGGCCCATGCGGGAAAGAGCGGGACAAAAAGAAGTCAGCAAAGATCTCTCGGAGATTAGAAGAGTGTCTCTTAACTCTAGTGGCTCTGAGTCACCCAGGTAGGGCTGATAGGTTTCAAATTATATGAATGGTGCAGAATAATGTCACTTATTATTAGTTCTAAAATAACTTTCCTCTTAGAGCTGGCCGTGAACGTTTTGATGCCCAAAAAACTTTCTCGAGGTCATGCCCAGGCAGTGATGATGAGGAAAGTGCTCGAAAAGCTGCCCTGTCATCATCTGTCCCATTGTCTGCTCTACTTATCCCCTCCCTGAAAGAGGTTAGTTCATACTGCAGTTTTCTCTTCCCCCGCCCCCTCGCCTCCTCTCCCTCCCCTTGATTATCAATATATAACTTGCATAAGTCCTTTTTCTTTATGGGATTCATTTGGAATTCCATACTACCTCCGTCCCAATTTAATTGTAACGGTTTAATCTGGCACGGGATTTTATGTGTGTGTTGAATTTGTATGAAATTTGATGTAAAAAAATGTTTTAAGAGATAGTGGGGCGTAAGTGGGGTTCAAAAGAGAATGGGAGAGAAGGAGGAATGAGATGATGGGGTAGTTTGATTATATTGATATAAATTCATAACTATACAAGGGATGAATAGAAATATTGCATTTATATTGTGACTAATAAAAAAGAAAAATGTTGTAATTAAATTGGGACGGAGTATGCAGCTATCACAAACCCAAACCTTGGGCCTTTATTGAAACTACTGTGCCTATTTAGTTTTCTTTTTTCTTATCAGGTTTATCTTATCAACTAATTAATAAGAAGGGATGATAGCACAAAACTTCACGAACCTTCGGACCTGGATAGATGATCCCCCATCTTCCTGAAATAGTCGGATGATTTCCCTATGTAGTGGGTGAATCCTTTTTTTTTTCCCCCTTCTCACAAGACCAAATATCCTGAATAGGGTCTGCCGCCCATCTACAAGAAGCTTTACATGCTTTTACCTGAAAAGTACAAGATTTGGCTGCCAGCTCTTTCTATTTTTCATCATGCAATTGTATCTGGCACCTTTTGCTTTGTCTCTGTCATGTGGCCATGGGGATATGTTGATCGCATCGTTTCCTATCTATTTGGCTCCATGTTGTGTATTCAGACCCATCTACAGCGAGTGGCTTCAACCAAATCCCACACTTTGCTAGATGCCATAGAATTCATCTTCCCATGTGGACCTCTAAAGAAGATGCAAGTTATCTGATTTAATAAGATGAAAATTTTATCAGTTAGGACAGAGCTCAAGGACTAGAAGAGTCGTATGAATTTATGAAAGTTGGGTCTATGGGAACATATACAGAATTTGCTCAAGTGATCTAGTTCAGGTTGAGTATTGAATGAATCAGACGGTTATGTGGTCGTAAATGTATTCTGCTTGTTTATCAGGTTGTCCTTGATGGTTCAGAGGGCTATGCTCGTGCCGTGGCAAATGCCCTAATTGATATGGAGCGTGTAAAGTCTGGCTCCTGTGAAGTCCTAATTACAAGGCTACTCCAACGGCTGGCAAGGTGCCCAAATGTGCTTTTGACGAGTTTTAATGTTGTTGTTTTCTCAAACTGTTGTCTTGCTAAATAAGCATACGCGACTTTGCAGCGATAGGGATCCTTCATTAAAAGGTTTGCAGGATCTGGCTGCTCAAAGTTTCTCCAAGATCAGCAGAACCAATGATGAAGCTGATAACAAGAAGAAGCATCAAAGCAAGGAATTTCATTCAAGTCCCAATTTAAGCCCTTTGGCGAGATTCCTTCTTTCCAGGTGGCTTATGTCTTTCTGGATCTCAAGTAACCAATGTCATTTTTTTATCATGGTCTTAGAGTACGTGTTCCATGAGATTATTTGTTTGAACCTTGCAATCCTTATTTCCCGTTGACACTCATTTAAGTTGTGGGTCAGTACGCTGTTTATACGGTTCAAACCTCACTAAGTACAATAGTGTAAGGAAATATAAGCGTGCTTGGAGTTGGGGTGATCTGGACTTGCGAAGTCTGTACAGTGGAGTGGAGATACATTCATTTACTATTACATGGAACCATAAATGACATTTCATAGAAGTGATCCTGTGGTGTGGGATTATCTGCTGTTCACAAGCTGCTTGGTTGTTACAACCTGATGGTTATGTTCCATTTGTAATATGATGCAGATGGCACGGGCAATCTTCTCAGGATCTCAACCCCAACTGAGGAGACACTATTTTGCAAATATAGCCATTTCATCATCGTCCCCTTGGCACCGATTTTTGATTCATAGTAAATAGATTTTCATAGTAAGTGTTTGTGTTTGTCATTTCAATTTTTGACTTATATTCTTCAATTTTTAAGGTTGTGGTTGATCATCTTGTTGTGCAGTTGTACAGTAAATTAGCACATCCTATTTGTATTGACAGTGGTCGGGACGATTTCCATTCTTTGTTTTGGTGTGTTTTGTAGAAGAACTGTCCTTTGGCTGTCATGGATTATTAGACTTGTCCTTGTCGAGGCCGACTCGAGGGGCTATCGACTTCTGTGGTTTTTAAGTACATGAATATGATATCTCGATCAGTAGTCGCAGACCAAAGGTTGTATGTTCAAATTTTGATGAGTTTCTTCTTCTTTTTCTGGAATTAGAGTGCTGGTTAAAAAGCGCCTTGTAATTCAGCTCATTGCTTCAAAAAAGTTGGCCTACCAACAAAATTCGAGGGTTGCCAATACAAATACTGCTAAGTTGGATTTTATATTTATTCATTTATTTTATTTATTTTTTTATTTTTTAGGCAACTCATATAATCATATCAAGTGTCAAGAAGATGTGCGCGGTCTTAATTTATAATCTCATATTGAATATAACTTTTGATTTTTACAGGAATTTATTTGTTGATTTTCATCAATGTGTAATTATCGGAGAAGCAATAATGAGATGAGTTGATATGTTTTATAAAGTAAAAAATAATAGGTGTTTTGATATTTTTGAAAAAAAATATGAATAAGTATTACTACTTTTGTCTTATAACAATATTTGATCACGTAAACAATGAAGTTTTACTAAATCGGAATCGAATCGTAAGACTTCGGTCCGTTTTAACTTTCATAAATGCAAATATCGACATCATCGTGTAACGTCCCGAAATCCGACATATGCTTGGCACGTGGCGTTATATCGTCAAAGACTCAGTCCATGATAAGGGTAAGTGACCCAAAATGGGATTGTATGTATAGAAGTTAAGAAAAGGTATCAAATTATTATCATTATAAACTCGGATGATGTTATACAAACCCAAATTACATTACATTACCTCACAAATATATTGTCTAATTGTCTACAAGTGAGTTTCAATCAAGTTATTTCATGTAGAATTTATTACATATTGAATAGTGAAATAATTAACTACATGCATAGAATCTCACTCTACCGTTTCTGTATCATCTTGTGATAGATCTGCAAATAAAACACATAACCCTTGAGTTAAAAGGTCAACAAAAAATTACATGTATTCGATTTGTAGGATACTTCCTCGACTATGCCAATTCGTTGAGTACCCGTAAAATATTTTCTAGTAGCCATATGAATATGGACGTCGTATCAAACTATACTGGTAATAATAGCTTATACGTCTTTGTACTCTTTTATAGTCTTTTACTTACTTAATCATCGCAAGTTCGTGACCCGACATAAATGATAGAACTCAATAAGGACAAAAGAAGAAGACAAATTTTTAAGATATAGACACTGATCTCAGTCACGTTCTTAATGACATATCATCCACCAAAATCATATCATCTTTTATAATCTTTTACTTAATCATCGCAAGTTTTTGACCCGACATAAATGATATAACTCAATAAGGACAAAAGAGAAGACAGATTTTTGAGATATAGACACTGATCTTAGTCATGTTCTTAATGACATATCATCCACCAAAATCATTTGAAAATGAAGGAGTTGGATGACTAAGCCGTTGTGAGTGGAACTAAGAAACGGAGCTCCCCTGTTAATGTGTCGGAGTCTCTTGCTCATCCAGGATGACATTTCTCAAAGGTGGGAAAAATATGACAGCAACTCAGCAGCAAAACCGAGCAACTAGATGGCCAACGAGTTATGCATGCCAAGAGGAATTGGTGTTCTATCATCACATATCAAAGTCATTCTATATGAGAAGTTACGCCATTTTCACCAAAAGCACAAGATTGTTGAGAATACCTCAAGTTCCTTGTTTATCTGTTGTCTCCTTTTTCCTTTGATGTAATCCAATACTCAGCATCTTGAGGTGATTTTTTAGCTAGACAATGTAAGAAGATCAATACGTTTCTCTGAGTAGTCGGAAGAGTTCCATTCTTTTCTATGCAATGCTCTACACCATGGCAACTACCAACATTTCAGTGTTGGCGAACATTAACAAGGCAACAAAGTTTCCATGTACCCCAGCGTTTCAGCTACCGTCTTGATATCACTAGCCCTTTCGTTGTCGCGATTCAAACCTGATAGCTCTTTGACCAGTAAAAGGGCCTGGCTATGTCACAAATCAATTAAGCCGCAGGAACATGTGTAAAAATAGTAGGACAAGAATTCAAGTTTAAGAACACATGGGTGTCCTAGGTAAACACATTCATCTTAAACATTATCAAAATCAATCAATGCCAAAACATGTTTCCAATGACCTTCAACCATGCAGCTAATTCATTCACAGCTCGAAGAGGTTCATTCGACCTGGCGAGGCACTCCACTTCAGGAAATACCGAGTGACACAATCACGAGCAACTATTTCAAAATCTAGACCTGTTAAATCGACATTATGATGCTCCCGTGCAGCCATCATGCTCATATCTCACCACGTACAAGAAAACCAAATTCTAGTAAAATGCGGTATCTCCATATCAGCATCAAGGGAAGGAGCTTTTCCATCAACAAAGAGAATATCAACATTGTCTTATGGATCTTCAGCCTCTCTCATCTCAAGAGAATCGAGGCTTGTCTCAGCATCAAGTTCATGATTATTCACCGATTCTTCAAACTCAATAATCCTTCCCCTGTCGAGAACATGAAAAAGAATAAATCACCCCCTAATTGAAACAGCATGACATGATTCAATGAAATGGAGAATAAATGAGAATCTGGAAGGACTTCAAATCTTTGAACAAGCACAGGTTGGTGCATACCATTCGAGAAGAAACAACCCTTCTCTGTGCTTCCGAGGAGCTGCCTCCTACATTAAGATTGATAACAACTTCATTCAGTGTCTGAATATGAGCCCGAAAAGGAAGTTTTGTACAAGGAGCTTACAAATTTCCATCCAACCATTTGTCCACAGCAGCAGCAGAATATCTCAGTTACTGTACGAGAAAGGTTCGTATTATCCTTAGCAGGTCCGACAAAAACATTTACCCTGAACCACAAACCGATACGCATGGATTGAAAATCATTGCATGCAAAAACTCTGGCTTATTGATCATAGAAATGCAGGGAACTTTTATGGCTATTGAATGAAGAATCAATGAATATCCTCAAGTTGTGTCGACCATTAATGATATTCTCAAGTTGTGAAACCCTCACAAAAAAATCTATAAAAAAAATCATACTCTATCTGTCCAAACTTGCAACGATTTGACATTCGACAATGTCAGAAACACACATTCTGAGAAAATCCGTTTTTCCTCTTAACAATGTAACATAATTACATCAATAAATTTGGATTGAAATACACAACTTAAACGATAATTTTGTGAAAAATGATATTCGATTGTCATGGTCATGCAAAGAGAGCAAAGTTTGTCGCGGCATCTGTTTAGTTCTTGTGTCTAAAAATAAATTGGGACCGAGCTAGTATGAAATAAATGTTTCTACAATTGTTACACTCATAGTGGTATCATGATTCATGAAGTGAAAAGCATGCCAAGACAAAGAATGTAAAAACCTCAATCCAGCAATATAAGATAGGATGAGAACACTCACACTCTCTTGAACACATAAGCTTCCTCTCTTCGACAGTGCATACCCTGTGAGAAAAAAAAATAAGAAAGTTTGAGCAATTAAAAATGAAGAAGTGGAACTTCGAGCGATAATGATTATGGTGAAGATCATGGTGTATTCATGTAAGTCTGACCTCGGGAACTATGTGAGTACATGTACACATGTTGTTGAAAGACACGTCGATAGATGATTGTAGATGGGGGCACTGACGATTGTAGTGTGTTGTACACATTGAAAAACAAGAAATCATTGTGCAAGATGCAGCACTTGCAAGTTTCGAATTTGTAAACTCAACAGGTTGGTCATTAAACTAAATCGGGCATTTTTACCATGACAAGCAACAAATACAATGGAATAAAACATGTCACTTTACAGAAAGAGTCACAATGATAGACCTATCAGCGATAATATTGTAAAAGACCTTAACTAAATGAAGAGTCACAATGGAGATTCTCAAGGTAGGTAATAGGATAGCAATATTTTTCATTCTTCTCAGACCGAATCAAAACATCTTCAGGATAGATTATGAAAAGTAATATGTGCCCATTATCAGTCATCTTCCAGTCTAACACAACGAAGCCTATTCGCTAGTCGAATGATATTTCATGGGTTTGAGTCCCAAACCAAGTGTTGACGTAGAATTCCCTTGTGAAGGATATAGGTAATATTTAACAACATTTAACAACAGGTTCACGATATACATCCTCCTGCGCATGCATTCTTATATGCTTTCACCATATGATCTATTTATTTGATAATTGTTCAACCAACATCAGTCGAATTAGTTCATACAGCACCAGCAACGCCACTGCTGTCTACTTCCATCTATATCGGCACAAAGGAAACTCCTCCTCTCTTTACCCTTTTTACCCCTCCAAGTTCTTCCCAATATTGTGGGCTTCGACCGTACACATAGTATACATATCTTTTTCGAGGAAGGCCCAACACTCAGTTACCATCAAGGCGCTTCATGAAAACCAAACAGACTTCCACTGCCCTCTCCAAGAAACATAGGAGTCATATAACATCAGTTTCCCCAATGAGATGACAATATAAGATCTAAGCTCTTGGGAGAGAGTACACTGGCAGCTAGTTTTAACTATAAAAGCCATAAAGGGGCGACTTCTGATCTATGTCACTTTCTATCCCTTCTATGTTCCGGAAACAAAGAGATGTGATCACAACAAGTACCGAACTGCTAAATCTTCTGCCCGATTAACCTCTTCTATGCAGCCTAAGAACAAAAGAGTCCAATTCACTTAAACTAAGTAACTAACAGAAATCATTTGCATCTAGAAACAAAAGCGCATATCTATTTGCTAATTTGCAAATACAATAGCTCTCGACGAAATTGTTAGCCTTATTAATAGGCACCGGGCTCAGTTCAGTCCAAACTCAGTGCAGGGGATGGGAAGGTCCAGCATCAGATCATTTCCATCCCGTCCCAATTTTCCGGTAATTGAAAGCCATGAAAATGTAATATGTTCATTGATCCCTAATCAACAACTCCCCACACGCCCTTCAAGCTCCCATTTTGTTCCCCAATTTTCCTGCTTTATACTTACACTAAACATACAACACGATCATTTCAATGCAATCAAAACCTAATTGATCCCAACACAAAACCCATTAGAAAAAACAATCGAACAAATAATACCCATCAAATAAAACACCCAGATGTCTCCAAACCAACACCATAATCATCCAAAAATCACACCTGTATGCATAAAGTATCGATCTTGCAACGCAAAAACCACACAGAATGAAAACAGAGAAATGGGTATTGGTCAAAATTACCCTAGAAACAAGATCTTGAGCAAGGGCCAAATGGGTCTTGCAGAATCTGCACTTGTAGGATTTGCCTTCGAGTTCCACCACAAAAACTCTCCCCATGTTGCTGCCCTTGTGAAGTTGCTGCAAAATGGTTATCAAATTGTGAAAATGGAATTGGAAAGAGAGCTGATTATGTGATTTTTACATGGGTTTAGGCTTTAGGGGTGCTAACGATAAAACCCTAAATGTTAAAATCGACATATCTATTATCGTATATCCATTTCATTTTCATTTTCATTTTCTGAAAAATCATAATATATTATTATATATTATATCCACTGTTGATGATTCTGATTGGTAACTGGGGTTTGATTAGTGAACATAATGTTGAAGGCTTGTTGATAAGTGTAGTGCTAATGCTGAAACTAAAGGGAATCCAAGTATTTCTCTGTTTTGATCTTTTCGGGGTAATCGTAATTTCATACTAATTACTTATATTATGCATTGATGAATAAAAAGAAAAATTACTTATAATATGCCGCATGTGGTTGATGTTGTATGTGTTGGTGTTGTTCAATATTTGGGTTTGGTCCTTCGACTTTTGTATATATGGGCCAAATGCGACTTCTGATCATTATGTCAATAAACTACCTATGTTACGTAACACGATTTTGCTTTTACTAATTTGTCTCCGAAGGTGTTTACTTGCTTTTACTAAATAGTGCAAGAATGGAAATTAACGAATTTAAGATGAGGAACCCAACTAGTCAAAAATGAATGTACGGTGAGTGAGATGTGTTACACGGTGGATGTGATTTACAATTCATATATATGTAATATACAGTTCATATATATAAAAAATATACAATTTATATATAAATAATTTACAATCCATATCTAATATTATATTTTCACATCAGAGCATCTCATGATAATTTTAAGTGTAGTTCATATTGTATTGACAGCAATTTATATTATATGTTCGTTCACAGTTTATATTGTTTGTTCCTCAGAGTTCCCAATTCAATGCCGATAGAGCAATAGATTATGGGTGGAAAATATTGCTTCTATCAACATTGAGGCTGGGAAAGGGAGACCTGCTATTATTATGCTTGCACTTTCATCGCCACCAAGTTGTTATGGTTGAGATTGAGTCATAATGGGTGGATATCAACAATCAATTATTATGAAGTTTAAATTTAATAATATATCGTTTATATATAAATAATTTGAAACTCATATATAGTTATTTATAGTTCATGTATATTAGTTCATATTACGTAAAGAAAAGAGTTCATATTACTTAAAATACATTCATAATTGTTTACAATTCGTATTGATCTTGTTTTAACTCATATTTCATACATAAATTGTTCACACAATACATAACACATGTTGTGTATTGCTAGTATTTTAGTTCTGTAACACCTCGATTTTCATGTGTTGATGATACATGGACGTTATGTCATCACGGACGTAATCCGTGACAAGGTCAAGTAACTCTGGCAGATTTAGAGGTAAAGAAAGTCAAGGAAAATCAACTAAACAGTTATATTACATAATTATAATAGTGATATATAGTTCATAAAATATCAATCTATTTTCAATAACCAAAATATTACAAATCACATTACATGTTATCTCCGGTAAACTTCCAATAAAATTTCAGTAAGCCTAAATCTACCAGTTTAGTTACATGATAAATAAAATAGACCTAAATTGATATAATAGTCCATAAGAATGTGTGATAAGCTATATGTATGTAGTCCTCACTCTACTCGACTCTATCATCAACGTGTTGATTTTTTGCAAACAGAAAACATAACCCATGAGTATAAAACTCAATAATCTAGAGTATATGAGTTTCGTTTGCAAGATAACCCCTTGATTATGTCGAATCGGTGAGTCCTGGTAAAATATTTTCATAACTTAAAAAAAAAAATATAAGCGTTATATCAAATAAGTACATTATAAGTACGTTATAAAAAAAATATAAGCGTTATATCAAATATATGCGACTTCATATCTTTTATGTCTTTTCTTTCTATTATCACGAGTCCATGATTCGATTAGAAAGACAACTTCAAAGACATAACAGACTAAGAGTATAAAGAGTACGTCAATCGTCAGTCGGGCTACATCATAAATCATATTATCATTCGATTCGATCCACAACTGTATATTTCGTGCGTCGATGTCGCATCAATAATGCGTCGCACCTCTTGTGCGCTTTCATTAAGGTTTCAGATACCAGCATTAAGAAGGGATTCCTTGCAGAGAATCACCCGTGACCCTGCCACAACGACGTCAAACGTGTTGCATGCATGGGAAGAGGATGGGGATGTTCATCGTCCGTGACGATGACTCAAAGAATAACGTTCTAACAGTCATTCAGGCTTATTTAAACAAACATTGAATGATCCCAATGGATCTAAGAAGGGACACTAAATTCGATCTTCTTCATGATAATTCCAAAGAATGTAACAATGGTCACGCCAGACCCAGGAAAAGGATGTGATGCTCAACCTTCATAACATTTTCAAGGAAAATGACAAACGTTCCAATAAGGGACGCGCAACGCTCGACCTTCACAACTCAATGACACATATATATTGTTTTCTTTGTTTTTTGTTAGTTCACAGCGCTAAGATAGTGAAACCAAAACAAATGTCCTCATGTCCTTTTTATTTAAGCATTTAGGAGTCGTTTTCATTTATTTTTCGAGAGGGTATATACGTTATAATGGTGCGTATTCTACCCCATTTCAACCTCAATACCCCACATCACCTATCAAACATATAAAACAATCATCCTCGATCTCGATCCTAATATCAAGACTTGTTATTACACCCCCTATAGTATATTTAGTACCTTATTAGTACATAAACCCCGTGATTCGGTATAATTCATCCTATCATCACACTAGCATATGTATATATAACGAAATGCACCCATGGTATTTTAGGATCATTATTAGTATTAAGATAGTGTCTCATAACCTAATGCATACACCCATGCATATATTATCAAAACGCTAGTTTCGTTATCGCCTTAACACATCAACCAAACAAACAAGCATATCATCACCCTCCTGGCAGTACCCTCCTCATCATAATCATCATAACATCATATTGATGAACTATTAAGCACGAGACGGATCAAGAGGATTATGTTACCTTTGTAGCGTAAGTAACACTAGTTATGCTTTAAAATCCAAGACGATTTGTGGGCCTGCTGGCCCGATGAGTTCCGCTGCTCTCCGATGTTGACTCGATGATTCAACCGGTTCAACAGGAGAAAAAAAATACTCAACCAAATATTCAAAAAAAATATGCATTTAAGTTATAAGTTATATTTTTTCTTATATAAGACTCATAGATATATATATTTTGATCAAAATTAACAAATTAGTATTATAATAAATAACACAATAATAAAATGGTCGAACCAATCCGGTTGAATCAGTGATCCATTGATCCGGGATCATGGTCTGATGATTGATCCGATTCTGATAACTATGATTGGATGTGTTTAACCAAATGATGTGATAGAATGTGAAACCTAATTGTTACATATTGGTTGATGGCCAGCAATTTTTAGTGCTAGTTTCGGGGCATTATACTATGGGAAACGGGTGAGCAAGTTAGTGGAGAGATCGAATAGGTTAGATCTAAGATTGCAGGATTATTTTTTCGATTTATATTGTTATAATCCAACAGAATTTATTATTGTAATCCAACAGAAATATTAATTTTGATTTGTATTGTTGTAATCCAACACAAAGGATAATCATTTTTTCACTTTCTCAAATACTTTTACAATATAAAATTAGGTATCAAAATATATATCTTTAAATTTGCAGTATTTGTATTAGTGTAAGTTGTACTCTTTGATATACAATTAGAAAACGCAGCGTTTATATTGTATTTTTTAAAACATGAAGAAGACAACTATACATTTGCGGTATGAACTATTACAAACCTATCATATTTTCTCCAAAATAAGAGACATGGAAGATAAAATACAGTATAATTTTTTGCAAAATTAATAAATTTTGATTTTATATGTAGTTCTTGCACTACAAACTTCTTTACATAAATATCATCTTAGAGCTCGTACCTACACATTTGATATATCTTTAGCTGAAGAAAGATATTGGTAAGTTGACATTTGTAATGCATCAAGTTATTGATAATGTATCAATATCAAATTCAATATTTGTATCAATATCAAGTATCAATATTAAGTTTAATATCAAGTTCTTGGGAATGGATCACATTTCTTAATATAATTATTGGCAAATTCTTAATATAGAATTTAAGTTCATATATTGTACAAACGCATCAACTTCACAAGATATGTTACCTAAAAATTCTTAGATGTTAAAGTTGTTACTTATACTTTCTCAAAGTTGTACCTATAGGTTCACATATTGGTACTAATGTATCAGGTTCTTAGAGATTGTAATGGCACCAAGATCATATTCTAGTTTAGGCTATTTTGAATGTTAAAAAAGCACACGATGTTGACACGAAATGAAGTACAGATTCAAGTATTACCAATATGTTCAAGATCAAATTCTACTTTTTAGCACTTGTAGTGCAAAATTATATCCTTATTGTATCCTCATCTTACATGTTCAATGATCAATCATATGTTACAAAAAACAACTTACAGTATACAAAATCTGAGATGCAATATATAATACGAACAATACAGTACACGAAAAAAGACAAAAACATTATTCAAACCAAAAGTTGTAATACTTGAACTGAAAATGATAGTACACAAAAAAAAGTTGGTAGACTAACCACTGTAGTGCTTGCATCTACATGTAACATTTCTAAGACAAGTTGTCGAAAATGTAAGCAAAATAGCGTAATTTTCTTGGGATGAAGGGAATATTATTTTTGATAAATTTTTCATATAAAAAAATATCAAAACAATCACTATATGTCATAATATTTTTATTATCTTCTATCTCAATCATTACAGTAATTCTCACTATCATTAAAAATAATTTTTTTTAAACAAATTTTATAAAAAATCAACACACATCAAATGACTGCATCAAATATGGGGTGGAGGGAGTATTAAAGAAATACTGGGATGGCTTCCTACTTACCAAAAAAAAAAAAGAACTAGTAAGATGGAAAAGATAACACATATTTTAAAACAACCTAAAAAGAACAGCTTTGTAAAAGTATTATGTGTGACTAATTTATTGGGTCTCTAAATCAATTATTAAGATAAAAAAGTGGTTTTTTTCATTATTGAGTCATTTATGCTTTGCTATTACAATCCAAATTCTGATTATCCTCTTTTAGGAAATGATTGATTATGTTGTCAGAAACTTTGGTTAACCATGAGTGATAGTTTTTTGAAACTTTTTGTTATTAATAAAATTACAAGTAAGAAAATCAGAAAATCATAAATTTTAAATCCTCTTTCTTTTTTTAACGTCCAACGGTCTCTTGGTCTAGGTCAAGGATCCATGAATGAATTTGCTAAATAAAATCTTAAAAATAACAACATCTTAGAATATTTCTAAAGAATAAATAAGAAAATGACAATAATATATTATTTTGACATTTAGCTCTGGCACTCTTCGACACATGTTCGGTAAATTGTTACTCTCATCATCGTTCTCTAATGTATAATGTAACAAATACTATTAATTTTTTTAAGGAAAAAATACGGTGGTATACAATGAGAAAAAATAATATTCTGTGACCAATAACCATATTCAGTTATGATAACGTTATATTCAAAATTTATCTAATGTTGGTCAAAGAAGACTTTTATCCTACTATCAAGGGTTATCGCATTAAGGGTTATCTGCTTCCACCTTCTTTTTTTTTTTTTAACTACAATACATCAGTTTCATATTGACCTCATGTCATTTATAATCCCTGATAATTAGACATCATGTTGATTTGATATAATGATTTATATATATTAATTTTTATAAATAATAATTAATTTATTCTTAAGATTGTCTGATAAAGAAGAGCGAAAAAAAAAGGTTATGTGAAAGACAAGATCAATGAAAAGAAAGAAATTATAATGTAACGAATGAATGCGATATGAAATACAAAATAAAAAGTTTTGTAGAAAAAGAATTCAATTAAAGATGATTATAAAATTTGTATAATGCCGTCGGGAAAAGGAGAGTGTTATTAGGAGAGTGATGCAGATCGATGAAAAAAAAAAATCAAACAAATGTTTTGATCAAAACAATCGATAAAGGGACGCAAAGCAGCCCCAAAATTATTTTCTATAATTGAATGTGAGCAACAACAAGTCTGAACCTAGATACCCTTAAAAACCTATTTATACTGCTAAGATAAAATAAAACAATTCCCGACATAAAATAAAATAAAGTTCATAATTATATTCTGTTAAAAAAAAAAAAAGGCTGAAAACAGGTTCGAAATGATCTCGACACGATGTAAAACGTAGGAGCTCATGACAAAACATGAGTATGTTGTTACGCTTGAGCCGACCAAATTTCATACGATTTGGAGACCAACGTTGATAAGTGCTCCTACTACGTCACTATGATTTGCACCATTGAAATAATTATTTTCAAAAGCTAGCTTCTTCCACAAAACATGAAACGGAAAAGTGTAGCGTGACTGCTAACCAATCGCAGAAAAAAAAAAAAAAAACAAGTGATTTTGGTTTTTTTCCTTTTTTAAAAGTATTTTAAATTTTTTCTATTTTTTCTTCTTTTGATTTTTTTTTTCACTGCGTTTGGTTAGCAGCCACTAATTCGTGGGATGATTTAAATAAAAATTTATTTATGATAATTAAATGGGAGAGTTATTTAAAAATCCCCGTATGAGTTTAAAGAGTATTACAATCATCTTTTGTTTTTATATACACATTACTTTTCAATTCAAATTTAATTTTTATTTTATTTATTATGTTTCTCAGAACACACATATTCATCATTTATTTCGACACGTATGTATGGTTAACGAAAATCTTTGGATGATACATGAAAAATTATTGTAATAATTATATGACAAATATCGTAATATTATAATTAGATTATGATGGTTAAGAAAAATGTTACAATGTGTATTATGACGTAAGCAATGTTTTCGTTGACACAAGTCCTGAATTTAACCTGAGAGTTCAAAATCAAAATGAATGTTTAAAATTTAAAATAAAAAAAACCGGCAGTAACATTAATAAGCGGTCCTGCCGGTCCACGGAAATCGTTTGGCGTTTCCTTTCTCAACCGCGAGCCCTTCTCTCTTCCGGCATGTCGTCAAAACGCTGCGTTTCAATTTTGTCGGCCTGGTCCAATTCCCCTCTAAATTCGACAGCGACGGGTCAACACCACCGCCAGTCCGCCACTTTAATTCCCCTCGCACGACCAAAATTAAAAATCAAAATCTAAAATTCAGTCGCCGTCATGGTCTACACGTGCCGGGAGGTGATTGGTTCCCTGTCCTTGTCGGTGCTGTCGGGGCGCAGCTTTGAATTTTTTGGCTTCTGTTTTTTTTTTGTTTTTTTGTGTGGGGGAATCCAGACTAGGTAAGATGGCATCGGTGGAAAAGCGGCCGCCGCGGTTTCACATAGAGACATATTCGGTGTCGTTGATAGTTTGTTGTCTCAACCGAAACATTAGAAGTAACGTCAAACGTGAATAATGCAAGGATGGAACATTTCATGATCGTTTTGCTTTGAGGAACAAAAATGTAAGGGATTAATCTTTCTAAAACAATTATTCCCTCCGTTCGAATTTAATTATAATCTTTATTTATATAAATAATAAAATAATTCATGTTATGAATCGTAGTACAACATTAATGATAGTTTAAGTTATATTTTTTGATTCTGAATAATAATATAATTTTACTTATGTCATTAAAACGAATAATGAAACTGATCAAAATATTATTGATTAATATAATGATAATATAAAATTATATTAATTTCGGTGGGAATATTGTGTAAAATAGTCTCACCCACTTATCAAGGCATTTGCATTAGATTATGTACAATAAAGATTCTATAAAAAAAAATTGAAAAAATAGAATGGTGATATGATAAAAAATAAAAAAGATAAATAAGTATGTATTGAAATGTGTGTTGAAAGGTGAAAGTTATAATGTGAGATTACGAAATTCAATAAAATTATCAAATTATTGTAATATTTTTTATTTTTCTAGGTCAATTGAATGTAACATTATGCATAACAAAGAATGAAAAGTAGAGAGGGAAAAAAATAAAGATTGTGATGTACTATCTCCGTCCCAAAATAATTATATCATTTTGTTATTTTGATCCGTCATAAATTGTTTGTAACGTTTTTATTTTAAAAAAATATTGTGTGGTTATGAATTAAAAAAGATGAGCAGAAGAAGATTATGTGGTTGAGAATTGAAGTTGAGAAAAAAGAGAGATAAATCTAAATTTATATGTATAAAATAAATGTTCTAATTATAATGAAACGAAGTGAGTAAATCCTAACACTATCCGTTGTTACGGACATAATTAGTGATTGTACTCTATATTTTCAAAAGTTTCGTTTAAAACGATGAAACCATGAATCAAAAAGTTATTTAGAAAGAAATATTACTCCCTCTGTAACGAATTAATTATAACATTTTGATTCGATAAAATTTTTTATGTGTGGATTGAATTGTTATGAAACTTAATTAAAAATGTATTTTTTTTAATTGATAGTGGGATTTATTATATCAAATGAGAAAAGAGTTAGAGGAATATACTGTAGTGATTTAATATTATTCGTGTTAAATTTTTTCTAAAAACAGAAACATTGAATATATTTTGAGACGACCAAGAAAAAAAAAGTATTACAAATAATATAGAAAGGAGGGAGTAGTATGTAACATAAGCTCTCATCCACGTTGTGTAATACTAGTTGCGACCCAAATTAAATGTAATAATTGATCTGACACGAGATTTTATGTGTGTTAAATTTTTTGGTTGAATTTGATAAAGAAAAGGTTTTTTCAGTGGTAGTCGGTTTATTGTAGCAACTGACAAAAATTAGTGAAGTGTACTGTAGCAGCGATTTGATATTTTTTATGTTAAAAACTTTCCTTAAAAAAAACATTGTAAAGTTTTCATAATAGGCAGGTTTTGGATGTCTAAAAATCTATATTAACCATATTTTATATCATATCATCTTCATAATCATTTTTTGTGTATAAATTTCGAAATTGGGGTACCAAAGATTAGATTAGGATATAAACGGGGTCCGGCGGCGCAGTGTGTATAAATGAGAGTGGGTGGGCGTGGGAAGTCAAGTGTGGTACTGTTATTCACTCATGTTGGGTGCCGGGGGCGGAGGGGAAAAGTGACAATACAAATAGCCATGCCCACATGGGCCAAATGTAAATTCTTATCAAAATATTTATTTAGTTAAATTGATTTAAAAAATATGTAATATATTATATTTAATAATTTTTTAGATTAAAAATTTTAAAAAATTTGATATAATATATTTATTATTTATTTTCATAATTATTAAAATAAATATTATTTTTATAAAAAAAAATTAAATTTTAAATAACTTCAACATATATAAATTTACTATCTATCTTTTGAAAAGGGAAAAAATATCTCAAAATTCATGGAGATTAAGAGAGAAGTCTAGAGTCATTTCATTAAAAAAAAAAAAAAGGTCTAGAGTCATCCTGACACAAATTAATTGGGCCGGTGGGAGCTTTAAATTATACGTGGTCCCTTACTGCCTTTTGTCATTATGCAGAAAAAATAGCTGTAACAAATTGTTGGACGGCCTTTTGTCCCTTACTGAGGGATTATACATTTGTTGGACTTGAAAAATACACCAAATCACCAATTTGTCACGCAACACCTGTAACATCACTCGTTAATAAAAATGGATTCATGAATATTCGAAATGTTTTCCACAGGTACTAAAATTCATATTAGTGTTGAATTTGTGTGAATTTTAATGAAAACTGAATATTTTTTTGATGATAACGAGGATTTATTGTAACAGTTGTGAAACGAGTTATTGGGTATACTGTAACAGATGAGATTAATTTGATATTTTTTATATTAAAATATTACAAAAAATGAAAATATTTCATTTATTTTGAAAGTGATAAAAAAACGTTTTAATTAATTTGAGATAGATAAAGTAACTTATAAGTTGATTTCAATGTAAATAACTTTGATGATACGTGAAATACTTTGTGAATGTTTTATTCTTATTCATTTTGTTCCGAATTAATTAAAATATTTTTTATTTGGTGTTCTAAAATATATATTTTTTTTATCTCATTCAAATTGAAACCCTTTTCTTTTTGAAATGTTCCATTTAAATTGTAATATTTTCATATTTAGTAACTTTTTTGACATAAAAATATCAAAATATTCTTATTTTATATCACATCAACTCAATCATCACCATTTTTTCTTTTCCTCATTTTTTTATCTCATATATTACAACAATAAAATTGTCATTTTTTATTAATTAAACATACACATAAATTATTGTGATAGGTGTAACCATTGCAATTTGAATAAGAGGTGAATTAAATGAAATATTTTCTTATTTGGATAACCTTTTCCATACAAAATTATTAAAACATTCTTAATTTATATCACATCAAATTATCTCATTGTTATTTTTTTTTTGCACTCCATTCTCTCACTGAAAATAAAAATATCTTTATATTATTATGCAATAAACACACAAAATTAACGTGTCTAATCTATATATTTTAATTAAATTAAGACATAAAGTATATATTTTCAAACAACATTAAAAATTCGCTTGCATGAGTGTCGAAAAATAAGGGGGAAATTAGCCGCTAAAATTTAATGGGAGGATGGAGGCGGAATATGTTTCGGAAATATGGACAAACCCAATCCGAAATCCAACGAAACGTACCTCACCTCGTCAACACGCATATCACCTCCGCAAATGGACCCCACGTTACAACCCCACGACGACGACGCCGATTTCGCCGTCTTGTGCCGTCCACCTTCTTTTAATGATCATCGTTCTCTCTCTCCCTTTCTCCTCCGTCCGCACATTGTCCCCGATTTCCCTTCTTCACAATACACTATTCTACTGTGAAATTTTTACGGATTTGATTTCATCGGATCAAAAGATGTTGCGGTAATTTTATTCACGACAATTGTATGAAAATAATTTATAATTATTTTTTGAAATAATCATCCACTCCTTAGATTTAAAATTGAATGTAATTTAAACCCGTCACGAAAATTTATTTGTGTGTTAATTTATCTTATGAAAAAACAACAGATTGAATTTTGATATTATTTAACACGTATTTTGATGAATTTTATTTCTACATCAAACAATGTTCGATTATCCCACAATCTCTATTATATAAAAATACATAACTTGTATTACGATAAATTGTTCTTGAAAAGTTTTAAAATATGTGATTGTCTCGTGAAAAAGATCAAAGTTCACATCTATAAATACTCATGATTAAAGTGTTCGCTTTTCTCGAATAGAAAAATATTCTTTCAATGATACGGCGTTAACGGTTGTAAGTGAGTGAGTAGTTATTGAACTGTACTAGGAGATAGATTTGATAATATTATTATTTTTATTTAAAGTTTTGAACATGTTTTAACATTTATTTTAGGACAATTATAATTGAATATTTTATTTAATATGTCACTAATAAATGAATAGAATTTAGTCTAGTCGGTTCTAATTAATCGAAACGTTTTAACTTGATGTAAAAAATTTTGTCAGTGTTGAATTTGTATGGATTTTGATAAAGAACATAAATTTATTTTATGATATTGAGGTTTATTATAACAGTTGTGAGAGAAATTAGTGGATATGGTATAATTATTTTGAAATTTTATATTACTAAGATAATCAAAAATAAAAATATTTTATTTATTTTAAAATTAATAAAATAAAATTATTTTAATTAATTTAAAACAAAGAAAGTATATCAAAATATACTGATGGTGATCCATGTGTTACGTCTAGAACGGAACGAAGTAATACTGCAACGTGGGCGGTAATAAATTGTGGATAACTTTTCTTAAAATACTGTAACCTAAATCGACAACTACCCCACCGCCCAACAGCTAGCAGTTTATCCTTTCACGCCCACCCTCCTTGCACATTTTCAGCCGTCCGATCAGATCTCCACCCCTACATATCAGAACATCCATCTCTTGAGATCTGCTCCGCATAAGAAGACAAATTCGCGGCACACGGATTCGCCCTTCCCCATTCCTCCCTGCAGCAATCAGCAGCCTTTTCTTGCTTTCCGACAATTTTTTCACCGCACAAAACGACAAACCATAAAATGCACTAGTCCACTTTATTGGAGAATTTTAAAATTCCACCGGAATCATTATTGTTGCCGGCCAAATGGATTTAACCTATAAAAAAAACTCATGATGTAAATATATCTGATAATTATAAAATGACTAAAATTAAAATAATAAAAATTAATAATTGAGATTAAATTATAATATTTTGATATCAATTTTTTATTTATATTATTTTAATATCAATCATTTATTTATTATTAGACATATCTATTTTGGTATTTTTAAAATCTTAGATTAGTTTTCTTAATTATTCTATTAATGAAGACAAATTGGTCATAGCTTTCTCGGATTGGAATTTGAAGTTGATTGTTGACTGTCAAGTTAGGATGGAGTGATTGTTGAAAAAAAAGATTTATCTAATTTTTTTTTATTAATCAGAGACCATGGAAATAATTTCATGTTAATAACTTGACCCAAACTATACGGATAGTGTGTTCTTTGTTTTTTTTTTTAAAAAAATTGAGATCAAGATTTCATTAAAATAAAACAAATTTTATAAATGATAAGGATATAACTCTTATCGATCAATAAAAAAAATATAACCTTATATATCGATCAATAAAAAAATTAACTTCTAATTCGACTTCAATTACGAATTATATGAGGGATAATGTATTCGATCCGTTACGGATGGTGTGTTCTGAGTGCTACAACCTAGACCTTCACACAAGCATTTTCTTTCCAGCCCAAATGCAATAGCGATTTAATGAAAACAGGCGGCTAGAAGGTAAAACCACTCCTATTAAGTGAATGAATAACGTTCAGGTTTAAATCTCATTATTCACCGGCTGCACAACACTTAATCTTTGGCTATATCAACGGGTGAAGTTTTAAAAAAAAATGTACAGCATCATTGATTAGATCCATCATGTGTCTGATGCTGGAACACATTTTTTTTGTAGCTTGAGTGTAAAACATCGTTATAGATGCTCTAAGCGAATTAAACTGCACACATCAAATTAGTGAAGAACCATCATCACTGATCATGATCATTGGGACGAAAGTCTAATTAAAGTCAATAAACTGTACACACATAATAGAGTCACATAGGATTAGGGGAAACACAAATCATGCTGTAATTTCCCATCATCCAAGCTCATTAGTCACTTCTTTTTTCAATTTTTCCTAGAAAATCAGACCTCAACAAAATCAAAATTTAAAATCCTAAAAAAAAAAAAAAAACTACGAGTAGACAACGAGTACGTTGTTTCCGCGCCGGCGGTCCACTCAAAAAACCCGAAATCAAACAATCTCCGCCGTCTCAGGCGGAGGCGGCCGATTCAGATCAAGGTCGAGACCGATCACTCTCCTCTCCTCATCAACCACCACCGACGACGAATCCGAGTCGCTCTGCACCCCGCCGCCGCCGATCTTTCCGCTCCTATACTTCTCCCTCGCCTCCTCCATTTTCCCCCTCATCGCCGCATATATCGCATCGTACGGCCTCGAAGCAACAGAATGAAGCCTCTGTTGATAGAACGCGCCGCCGGAGGAGAGCGTCAGATCCATCGGCGAAGAAACAGTAACCGGGACTCCGGCTGCGGCGGCGACGAAGGATTCGAGAGACGTGATATCGCTGTTATTGTAATCGGAGGAGGGGAAAAGGAAGGGAGAGGGAGAGTTAGGATAGGAGAAATTGGTCTTGGCTTTGGATCCGCGGAAGGTGCGAGCGGCGAGATCGTAGGCTCGGGCGGCGTCCTCGGCGGTGTCGAAGGTTCCGAGCCAGACTCGGGTCTTCTTGTTCGGGTCCCTGATCTCCGCCGCGTAGCGGCCCCAGGGACGCTTCCGTACTCCTCTGTACCGGATCTCGGTGTTTGTTGCGCCGGAGCTGGCGGCTTGGGTGGCGATTTTGGTGGCGGCGGCGGCTGGATCTCGAGGTGCCATTGTTGTGGAGATGAGATGAAGAGAGGGGAAAATGCGTGGAGTGAATGGGGGAATAGGGTGAGGGGAAAATATATAACCGGAGGAGTACGTCACGCTCCTTTGATTGGAGTTTATTTCGTTTTTCTCTAAAGTAGATAATCTCTTCTCCCACCCCGATTATAACGTTTGTAAAAATTGTATGAATTTTTTTTTATTATAAATTATTCGTTGGACGATTAAATATTTTTTTATATAAAATTATCATAAAATATTAATAATAATTTAAGTTATATGTTCTTGATGTAATTTTATTATATCATTAAAATAAATAATAAAATTCTTCAAATAAATATTGAATAATATAATTATTATTAAATGTTATAATCTAAATTGGACGAATGGAGTATCATATCACTATATTTTTTTCTTTCCATGAAAAATATAATTTTTGTCTAATTTAAATGGTACCATATAAAAAAATCACGTATCTATTTATGATAATCATAAATATTTGATAGATGGAAGAGAGTGCACAAAACTGCAGAAATTATTGTCTCTAACATCCCTTAAAATAACAATTTTTTGTACGTTGTGCCACATAAAATATAACAATCCATAAAAATCATAATTCAATACGCTATTTTTTATGAGCTTAGTTTTTATAGTTAACAATGCCTGATCGTTGCGCAAACGTTATCGCATAAAATTAAATATTTATACCATAACTTATGTTTCATGAAAAATTAATTTACATAAAATAGTATTCAATTGTTCAGCAATGTCCGTCCAAATTTATATCTACAATTCAAAAATCAAAGTATCACAGAATTTATAAGACAAAGTACATATTTAGCTCCTTTCAAGTATCAAACAATGTCAAATGATCTCCTCTCATTTTAAAAGTTCGCACTTTAGTTTGTTGTAATCACACAAACTTATACTCCTTCCGTCCTAAATTATAAACAACTTATTGAATATCATATTTGTCGATGCGAAGTTTGATTGACGTCACGGAATGATCAACGTTATTTTTTAAAAAATTATTATAAACACTAATGATAATTTAAGTCATATACTTCAATCTGACGTCAGTGACATAGTTTTATTACGTCATTCAGACGACAAACGCTCCTTAAAATACGTATTTGAATAATATAATGATTGATAGTATTATTTATAATATGAACGAAGGGAGTATTCTTTTTTTGGCGTCACTCTCATGAAGAGAAATCGATATAAAAAAAAATCATCTACATATTTTTAGTTAGAATGCATGTCTTCATCGTTTAGTAATCCATTGAGGTTTAAATGTTTTATGCTTACTAGGAGCTAGGATAGTATTCCCTTGTATCCAAATTAAATATAACATATTGATCCATCATAAAAATTTATATATATGTTGAATTTATATATATTTTGATGGATAAATAATATTTTTGAAATAATAATGAAATCATTATAACATTTATGAAAAAATAATGAACATAATATAACACATAAGATTGATTTTATATTTTTATATTAAAAAAATATTTTATTGATTTTAATATATTCAAAAAAAAAGTGTTATGAGTATTTAATTTGGATAAGAGGAAATATATTCCAAAGATTAAGAACACGTGAAAAGCACGCGCTCTGTGGGGGAATGAGCGATGTAGGAGAGGGAGCGGTGTGGACCAGTCAACAACTGCTTTGACTAAGGAAACCGCAGCCGCCCCACCTCCCACATTGCCGGCTGAGCATGGTGTATCACGATTATTATAAGGATTTTATTTTTAAAATTCAATAATTAGACTTGATCAATTGCCCTTTTAGCTTATATTTATTCCGCCCCATATTGATTAACGTTATGTTTTTGGATAAGAACGCTGTTTTTTTTTTTTATAAGAACAATATGTTTTTTCATTAAAAGAAATGATTTGAAATTTTCATTTCACGAAAATACTAAATTATTATTTTTTTCCGCGATGTTCAATTGAACAATGAAACTGCTATCTTTGAAATAATGAGAATTATTTTCTCTATCTTATAAAAAACATAATATTTTCATAACATTTTTTTATGTGTTTTGTTTCAAAATAATATGTAATCATCTTAATATTCTTTGTTTGATGAAATACATCACTTCCATCATTATCAATATTTTATAATAAATTTAAATAAAAAATATTTGATTATCATCAAAATTTTCCTCGAACAACACTCGTTTTTTTACATTACAAGGGAGTATAAAGAAAGTATCGAAGAAATGTTGAACCTCAAAGAAAGAGTGGTAAATTAACAGGAGGCAGAGTCACGTGGGCACGCGGTTTTGGTTCTACTAACACAGAAGAGGGAGAGAGGGGACCACAAAACTAATGTGGGGGTGGTACCCGTGCAGCCATACACCGCCGTTTCTCATTGACGGCGTTGCGGCCCATTTCCTCCGGTCCCCATAAACGTTTTTTTTTTTTTTTTTTTTGGGTTTTTGCAATAATTCTTCGAAACGAAAGTCATCGCATTATATACACCAAGATCTGATAGAGATACTGTACTGTACACATATAAGTACTTTTGTTCGTAAGATTAAATTTTTGCAAGTGCTTTGACCTTTTTTCGTAGCTCTAATGAATTTTCGGTATAGACAGTTTCAAAGATATGGAATTGGACGAGAAAACTTTGATTATAATTGTGACCACACTGTTAAAGATTGATGACCATATCCTTTCCTTTTTTATCGACAAATTTGAATATTTATAGCTTGACGATTGGTATTTCTTTTATATGTATATATACATGAACGATAAAAAAACAAATCCACATAATATGGTCAAATATAGAACGTGAGGAGGACATCGTTATAAAATGCAGTATTGAACCCGCATGAAGAATTAGTTACTCAATACTAAGTAACTATTTTTATAATCTTAACTTTCAATATTAGAGATTCGATACATAAAAATATTAAAAAATAATCTCTTCATATAAAAACAAGGACACGTTGATACTTCATCCGTCTCAAAAGAATTATAATCAGTTAATTTGACAAGATAATTTATGTGTCTTAATTTTTATAATAAAAACTAATTTGTCATTTGATTTTTGTGAGTGAGAAGAATGATGAAAAAAGAGGAGGAGAAAAAGAAATGAAATGGATTGATGAGAAATAAAATAAATAATAGAGATGTTTTGTTATTTTTGTAGGATTTTTTTAAATAGGATAATGTTATAGATTATTTAGAACATTCAATTTAATAGGTGCTGGTACAATTCTTTGGGACAAACGAAGGAGTATAAATTACTCTATTTCGTTCCATAATAAGTATAACATTTATTTTTTTTAAATATCTCATAATAATTATAATATAATTTTATGATAGAATTTTTTTTTCAAAATACCAAAAACATATCTTTTTTTCTTTTTTAAATCGATTAGATTTCGTTTGCATTCTCACGCAGTCAAAGTATCATTACAAAACTGTTTCAACCCTAAAGGTCATATAAGTAACTAAACCTAACACAAAAACAAAAATAATATATTTTTTTTATTTTATATCATATCAATTCATTTCATTATTATTTTTTCTTTTTTTTTTCTCTTACAAACTTTCACGATATAAAATTTTTTACAATGAAAATTTAATGCATCCATCAATTTATTATATTTATTCCTACAGAGGGAATAGTGTACATGAATCCGCCTAGAGAAAATGATGGCTCCATATACGCCTTAGAAAATGGAAAAGAACAAAGAGGGAGGGGTGGGTGGAAGCCCACAGGTTGGCCGCCACATTTGATTTGTGTGGATCATTTTCGCATTCAGTTGTAACGTGTGGGTGTGCTTTTCGTTAGTACGAATACGACGCTGCTCGTCGACTCGTGACAATAGCCTCCCGCCTACGTGGCCCACGCTACATTATTGCGCCCCGTCTTAACCGGCAGCCAAAAGAAAGAAAACACAACAAAGGAAGGAACGTGGGTTGGAAAAAAAAAAAAAAAAACTCAGTTTTATATTAAATATTTTTTTTCAAAAAACATAATCGATATACTTTATGTATCAATAATGTAGAGTTTGATACGTATATAACGATGATTAAATATATATTTTTTTTATAAATTTATCATGAAACATTAAGGATTATATAGATAACGTATTTCAACATAATGCATATTACAAACGATCATACGAGATTTGTTATGAAAATAAGACCTATATTAATATGTATATAATAATATAAAATACGTATATGTTGTAGTTCTTCAAATGACGAATGGGATATAATTATTTGACACAATATGAAGTTTTAAGTGTATATTGAATTTTTATAAAATTTGATGAAAAAAAATTATTTTTTAGTGATAATAGTGTTTATTGTAGCATTTAAAAGATGAGAAAGTTGAAATATTATAATAAATAGTGATTATTTTGATACTATCTTCATCTCATATGTTTTTGCAACATTTATTTTTGACACGTAAATTTGGATTTACCTTCTTTCTTTTCTAACTCCAATTCTTAACCATATAAAATTTTCTCTCAATCTTTTTAAATTTTTAACCATATAAAATTTTTAATAAAATACATAAAAATATAATTTTTCCAAAAATATTCTCACAACGAACAAAAAAACTCAAAACTACAATTTGATACTATATCAACTTCCCCCTCTCTCTCCCTCCGTCTACTCCGCATCGTCATCTCCTCTCCTGCCGCTGCCATCCTGCCCTATGTTCCATCACCATCACCTTCTTCACCTTCATCTCTTTTTCCATCCTCAAACCTCTCATCACCGGAAAACAAAAACACCAACAACACACAATCACCCCATACAAATCTCACAGTGCATAAAACCCCAACCACAAGAACCAAAACCGAAAGAGTATGTGTGTATGTGTGTTTGTGAGCGATGGAGTCAGGATCCTTTTTGGTTTGTGCTAAATGAAGGAGTATTTCCATAATTATAATAATGCGTCTGTATTGCTTGAATGTTTGATGAATATTCCTAAATGTTTGATGAGTAAATGCCTTTTGGCTTTAGTCCCCAATATTTGATGACCTCGGCCAGAGATCACTCCAGCGGAAGGGCACCAAAAGGGCTATCCGAACCATGATTAGTTCAATTTGACTTATCTTTTGAATTGGATTCTACTCTCGCGGCTGAACCCTAACATTCAATGTTCGGCCGTGTTTGGCTGAGCACCAGAGTCCTTGTTCCCTGTCCAAGGGTGATGAGTTTCTGGACTCATCGCCTCAATAACCAGTAGGAATATTCACATGTAGGTGCCAAGATCGAAGGGATGAGATGAGTGAAGAATGATTGATCGCAGATACCCGGATGATGTACAACCCAAACACTTAATTGATTGAGTTAAATTAATTACTACCGATTTTAATATAAATATAATATTTTATCTATGTGTATATATGGCTATGAATTACGGATCAAACATAATTTTTATAAAATTATTATGAAATATTATGAAATAAATTATGTATAACATTTTATCATAATTTTGGTGGTGCCAAGATCGAAGGGATGCTGCAGACGAGATGAGTGAAGAATGATTGATTGCAGATGGGGGTGTGTGTATTAGGAACCACCCCGAACCCAGATGATGTACAACCCCAATATTGATTGAGTTAAATTAATTACTTCTTCTCATTTAATATATATGTAATATTTTATTTATGTGTATATATTGATATAAATTACGGATCAAATATAATTTTTATAAAATTATTATGAAACACTGATGATAGTTTAAATAATATACTTCAACCAGATGATAAGATCATAATTTTATCATATTATGAAGAAAAACGTAACTCCTCAACAGATGTATGGGATAATATACAAAAAAATATAATTAATAAATAATTTTCTTAGAACACCCCATCAATCAAAACACCACATTTTTTAAGGAGGTGTACTAATAATTATCTCACGGCAGCAGAGATAGTAACATCACGGTGTGAGGCTGTTAAGAGGCTACGGCGACGGGTTTAAATGTCATGTAAAAGGAGACAATATCGATATGCTCGAAGGGTAAAATCCGAGAAATGAACGAACCCACAAAACTCATACTGACAAACAAGTCCTCGAACTAACCAACAGATAGACCAAGCCCAGAGCGTGATAGAGGCATATAGCATTCACCGAGATTTGAAATCAATCAAGATCACGACGGCATGCTAACACATTTCCACAAAGTGACATGAAAGATACATTTGCATCTTCGTGACTCTATGAATCTGAATATCAAGAATAGTGTTCTTCATTCAACTACCGTTGATCATTCGGCCCACGGTGGGAAGCCGATGATGCAATGGCATCAAGGACGTGAAAGGTTCTTCGGATTTTAACTGGTTTTAGAGCTTCTTACTCACAGGACGATCATTTCCGGCAGATGATTCGACCAGATTGTTACGATGATATTTCAAGATCATTAGCCTAGTTCAATAGAACAAAATGAGGAGTGACAACTGATCTCTTAGATGAATCATAGCAACATACGCCTCAAAAAAGACGAACACATGCCTACGGGCTCAGACATACAAGAAGTAGCTTACTGCACCACATTACAATATATCAAGAGAGTAGTATGACCTGGTTTGGTCCGCGCACATCAAACCCACAAATTGCAGAAATAGAAGGTTCTACACAGCAGCAACGGCAGGGGCAGCAACGTCAGTAGCAGCAATGGCAGGAGCAGCAGGGATGATGGATCTCCATGGCCTTCTTTTTTCTAGCAAGCCGAGATTTCCACCGTGCCCCTGCGTTCTAGCACCCTGTGTTCTTGTGCCAGGCACCAATTTTCACCGCCTTATCGATGGCAGCATATGCTTCTGAGATCAGCTTTTCTATGGAAAGGATTTCTTCAGATTGTGCATCTTTCTTCTTTCTCAGCACTACCAGATTTGCAAAAACCTGCAATGTGGCAAGCGCTTGGAAACTTCAGTAATCTGAAAACCGTCTGGGTTATGCTATAGCCAACATAAGCAAATAGCAAGGATTAAAAAAAAAAAGAAAAAAGAAGAAGACATTCTGGGTTCTTACAGGGTTCCCAGACATGAGTTTCCCCAGACAGTAACGAGCTGCTATGCTTAACAGTGAATGAGAAAAGGTAATAATATCAGAGTCAGAGGTGATGGTATTTCCCTCCAGTCAAAACTTAAAATTGTATGTATTATAGATAAGCTATCAAATAGATCAGAGACGAAAATCTGACAGCGGCAAGCACCTTATTGTTGACCCACGGCTTTCTAGAGTCTGTGAGTGGGTTACTTAGTCAATCAAAAGTGTCATACATGAATTATCTACACATGATCATAGCTCACAGCTATTTTCTAATGGAGAAAGTAATCTTAGAACAAAGCTAGTAAATGGAAACTCGAGGAAGTTTGAGGTCATCAGTTCTGACAATACATGGAAATATCGGCAAGTCGCGACAATAACGACGGGTTATTGGAAGGTAGGAAATCACGCTGCATTAAAAGATTTGTAAAGGAAGAAAAATAATATCAAGAGTGAAACATGCTTGAAATAAGACATGTTAAAGCCTAGTTGCTTCACCGCAATAGTCAATCAGGGTGTTTCAAGTTGCAGCTTACTCATCTCATGATCATGGACGCTCAGTCGCTCGAAGTGGGAGCAGATTTGTAAAGGAGGATCTTATAAAGGGCGCATAAGATCAAAGTCTACGAAGGTTACTTTTTTAAAAAGTTACTAGATAATTGGGTAAGCCACAGACCTGAAGTGGATCAATCCTCTCCAAAGAGGTCGATAGTAAAGAAGATGATCCTCGAGCTAAAACTGTAGCAGCATTAGATCTCACGTTTGTACTCATGATATAGGCATATAGCACACACAAACTACAAAGGTGAGTAAAGAAACTCTACATACTTTCACAACCCAAGGTCTCCAGATTCTTATCAAGAATCGCCAGAGCATATCTACATATATGCATAAATTATGTATAAATAAACCTTTGAAACCATTCGTCAAGACTCTTCATACTTCATACTTCAAAACCAGCAAATAAGTAACAACACATGAACTAATTGACTAGTAAGATACTGCAAAGCGCACTATTTACATACTATTATGTATTCACATTTATGTCAATAAAAACAAGAACTTAGCATATGGGATCTGAAACATAATTACCTTCTTCATGCGAGTCCTAGCTTCAGATTTCCTAGATTTGTTCCGCAACCGGCTTTTCTCAGCCTGTCCCCTTCTCTTTTCAGAAGAGTTAGCTTTGCCTTTAGGAGCTACCTCGCACACAATTGACTGCCTAGATGGCCTCTAGTCGAAGTCAACGACAAAAACCCTACCACAGAGAACATAACAACTTCACCAATTAGACATCCCATCATATGTAACACTGAAAAAAACCGCATATCAGATACTGCATAAGGTTCATGATCAGAAAAAAGAGTACTATTCCTCAGATGGGTTATTTTCACACATGGTACCAGAATAGGTCCAATAGAAGGTCAAAAGTACAAATCCTAATCTGTTAAAAAGGGGCAGATTCAGCAAATAATAGCATACCAGTCTAAACAATGAGCGTCTGACACCAAAAGAGAGGATCAACATCACTTCGACAACAATTATAGTGGATTTTTAGAGGATGAGATTATCCTGTGTTTCTGATATTTCTGTCAATGATGTCTTTGTAACGAGATCAATTCTTGAAGAAATAGCTTCTTAATTCGCAAGGTAATGCTCGAAATGCCCTTGTTGAGAATACCATACCAACATTGGAGTTTGAGAGCTCAAAATGATCACATGTAAGATCCTATATTACTTCACCCACAATTAATTGATTTTACTTGAAACCCAGACATTTTATATGATATCAGATCCCAATATGCCTAATAGTCCAACAATCCACATTGCCCGAATTATATGTTCACTCTTAAAAGGGAGCCTTTAGCAGGACAAATAGAGTTGAGTTACTTGCACAAATTCGAGTCTTCAGTGATTTGGTTCATAGATACTGACAAAAACACACAGAATCAACCAATAACCACTTCAAATCAAACTTCCAGCAACTGGGCATCGATTTAATGCAGTTCCAGCAACTGGGCATCGATTCAATGTTCCAAAAACTAACCATGAAAACCCACAGAACATCAAAATCCCATCTCCGAGATAGTAAAATCCAATCAGAAAGCCCAATTAGATGCACACACACACACACACAAAACCCAAGCAACCAGCAAGTTCCAACAAATTGCAAGGTTTTGAGAATTACCATTGGAGAAGGTGTTGTGGGAGAGATTGGAGGAGAATCTGAGAGACCCAAGAGGCCCAAAATGGGATTGAGATGAAGAAGATTGGGGTCGAATTGAGAGGGATTTGAAGCGGGAAGTGATGGCCAAACAATAATGCATAGCACTCGCTACCATCTTCTCTTCTATGCTCTCTTCTGTGGTGTTTGTGATGTGCGCGAGGGAGAGACAGGCTTATCCACCAGAGACTGATGAATTTCAAGTTTTGCCCCAAAAGGTTTTTTTTTTTCTCTTTTACAAAAGTTGCTAGAAACTGAAATATTGATGAATTTAAATCGTAAGATGCAAATTCGAGATGTTAAGAATGAGTTTGTGGTCATTTTAACCATTATGTTGTATGTGGGTAGAAGTAATTCTCGAC
Source organism: Drosera capensis (assembly GCA_001925005.1). Classification (NCBI taxonomy): domain Eukaryota; kingdom Viridiplantae; phylum Streptophyta; class Magnoliopsida; order Caryophyllales; family Droseraceae; genus Drosera; species Drosera capensis. The sequence goes on from LIEC01005993.1 coordinate 81,899, forward strand.
TTGATTTCTTGATATTAACTGTTAATAAACAGAGTTATCTGTTAAGATCGGTTTAGAATTCTTCCTGCCTATATTGATCATAACATCACAAGTGAGGCTTTCTACCAATAAATTTTAAGCGACATCATTGAATAACCAACCAATTTATGCAAGTTTGTTCGAATATAATGCTAGACCTTGTTGTGAAAATATTGCTACAATCATACTAGCAACAGGTAAGCACTATATAGCATCTGCCTCTCATCAGGTCTTCAATCATTTTATCACAAGTTTGGCTTTGAGATTTACAAGTATCATGCTAGTAACAGGTTTGGACTCATGAGGAAGTGCATTCCTATAACCATAGCTCGCGAGAAGAGTGATAATGAATCTTATATGCAGACTATGAAAAAAATCACCCTCCTAATCCACGATGAAAATAAAGCGGCGCCTATTTAATATGAGACGCCGATTACACCCGTACAAACACACGTATAACTTTCAACTGCTTTACTCATATATACCAGTAAAACTGGTGTTTAGTTGTGTTGTGTAGAATACACAGCAAGTATAAAGGAAGACAAAAATGCAACTATCATGTACACGTTCCAAATTATATATCCAGAGAAACTTATAGCCAGCTGAATCAATCTTTAACCCTCAAAGCTGGAGACTCTCCGATCCGACGATCCCTTTGATGAACCTGTACCATCTTCCACTATTGGCCGCCATCTGACTGGATTATCTACTCCGAAAACAATACGATAGGCGAAATTATTTTCAAAGAATATAACAGGTTCAATAGGCTGCCAAAGGTGTCTAGCCACTTGATTCAAACTGCTTCCGACTCGGTTCAACTAGCTCTGGGACCCGATCAAGCAAGCGATTCAGTTCATTTGGGAATTCCACCTTTGCACGGTTTGTCTTTCCGCCAACCACCACCATCGTTCCATCTTGTAAAGCCCATATCTATTCCAGGCAATTGGACAAGAAACAAACACATCAAGTAGCACGTCTTGGAGGAACAAATAGTAAATTACTTCCCACGGTGAAATGTTTCAGTTCAACCACTGTTTTCAAATCATATTAGAAGGGGTATGAAATCAAATTATAGATCATGGATTCGATATATGTACCTGCGAGTGAGATAGAAAACTGACGCATGTTGTGAGCATCAGTGCACCAAAACCAGCATATACAATAGGAACTCCAGGGTCAGTCTGCATTAGAAATATAAGGTTTGGATATAAAAAAAAAATCAACTCCAGAGGGACATAAGGGGAAAACTTTTTCTACATAGTTTCGTTGAAATGTAAGTCCTTACCTTCAATTGGAGACCGGTACTTCCAATTGCATCAAGAATTACGATTTTTGTGCCATCAATTTCAATTGGAAGATTAGAGTTAGGACGCCGAACACCCACAAATTTTCCTTCTTGATCATACAAGACAATAGATTGTAGATCACGAGCAAGCATAGATCTGAATCCAAACATATCAAAGAAAAAGAATGGAGAACAACAAGGATCACAAGAATAGTGACATCAGTTTGTGCAGAATAAATTGCATAAATGTAGAAATGAAGGTCAATCCTGAAACAAGCAATGGAGCTGCTGTACAAAATATAGGAAGAAAGTGCTTACATCCCCTTGACCTTGGGAGAATCCGCGCCACCGACAGGTAAAAAGGTTCCATAGAGCTTCTTGTCCCCATTGATCTGCAAAGGAGCCATTGCCAAATTGAAAGGCCCTTCATCGTCCTTGAGAATTTGTAAGGCCGAAAAGCTCCAGTCTGTCTGATAGATGGTAATCCCACCATATCTCAAGGGATCATTCACGCTAATTGTTTTTCTCAGCACCTCTTTCCCATCAAGGTCATACAGGGAAAGATCAGAGCGAAACTGGCGTACCTGCATGTAGCATTGCCCATAGCTTCAATGTACTGGAAAAAAGCAGAGTTTACAGCATACTAACAATATTTAAGCATTAAAGGTCACCAAAAGAGTTTACATCATACTAACAATATTTAAGCATTAAAGGTCACCAAAATATCATGCACTACATGAGCAAGGCTCAGCAAGAGATCTTTTCATGACGCTTATGAGAAATATTTTATTATGTGGACTTTAGATAAGCCGATAGAAGAAGTGGAAGCTGACGACAGCACAGCTCCAAATGCAATGTAAAATGAAGCTACTCGTACTTTTGAAACAAACAGTTCACTGACCTCTCCACTGTCGTAGTAATCCATGGAGAATTTGTTGACATGAACCTCAGTGTTGAATGCTTCTGTTGGAGTTGACAGAAATCCACCAGGACTCAGCACATCTCCCATTACAAAATTCAGTCCTTGTGGAACTGTGACTGAACCTTTGAAGCTGCCTGTTGCGCTTAGAGTTCCTCCAACCATTATGAGGAGCATAGCAAGATGAACTCCAATGGGGGCAAACCGACCAGCCAGTCCCTTGAAGGCATATAAGCATGGCCCTTTCAAGAATACCTGATTCATTCAACGCAATGAAACTATCGCTGAGGAGTTCCAAAAACCAATAAATCAATCTATTATTTCCCAAATAATTTATCCCAAGGTGTCGAAAACGGTTGGGTCAGTGGTAACGATCTCCCCTAATGTGCTCACGGATTGGAAAAACAATTTCTTTGTTGTATTATGTTAAGGATAAAATAATGTAATTTTTGTATTTGACGTGATTATCTGGGTTGTTGTCTTTATTTTTTTTGTCCCCATGTGTTCGGCCACGGTCAAAACAGGCTTCAAAATTGAGAGGGCCACAACTGAAGAGGCATACCTCATATCCAGCTCCCATCAGAATAATGCCCAAGTCTTGGATTGATGCTCGCTGCAGTTTTTCTGAAAATTCCTGCTTAGAGATAGCCTCAGCAGACTGCAGAAAACTCCATCTGTATATAATGCCACAGATTTAGTAACAAATGACAACTAACTAGGTTGCATACAGGGAACTGATATTTCATCTCATACATAAAACTGGACCTTCGAGCCACCTTAACCATGGGTATCTGAGTGGTGTAGGTGCATGCCATGAGAGACGCAGCCAAGAGAGCGAGTGCTCCAAGGAATATAGGAGATGAGAACATGTGGTCGAAGCCAAGGGTGACAACCCATCTCCAATTAAAGAATCCCAAGATAGGATGATCCTCTGGGTATTTCTGAATGTAATAATCAAGGTTCTCTTCTTGATCAATTACAGTCGCTGCACAATCAAGAACATACATATATCATACCATACAGTTTGAGTCCTATCGAATCATATAAAAACATGACCTTCACTTTTAAAACTAATTCGTTGTCTGCGTTAACAACACATGGAAACTTAAGTCTCACTCATTTAACCATTGACTGTAATAGGATTCACACATCGATTAAGAGATATTTGAGTTGTTAAGATCTCATATAGGCCTTTATGTCCCAGTGTAAATGGACCCCTATAAGCTTCTGAAATCTCTTTTAGACCACGTATGCATACCGAGCTCTCCAAATCGACCTTTAATCGGGGCCGATCGAAGTGTCGTAGAACGGGCATGGTCTTTACAGAATGGTTCATGAGCTCTGTCCGATCGTCATCGGGATCTTCTTCTCCACCAGAAAGAAAGAACACACTGACATTAATTTCATTCGTTAATCTTTACCATCTAAGTAAATAGGTGCAGCATCGACCGCTTTGGGGAAGGGTTTATGATCTACCAGCATGGGTTTTTTTGAATCGGGGAATTGGAACCTTGTCGACACGGTCTTGCACGATATGCTTAAAAGCCAAGCAATCGGCCGTTGCATGGCTCTTAACTTCATAGATACAACTGCACTGCCTTTCGTTTTCTCTTTCGTCAGTGCTAGCGCGCTACAACTATAGAGTCAGGCTCTTTTTATGCGAGACTCCATCCAAATCCGCCACTCGTTGATTGGTGTTCAATTCTATTTTTTTTAAGGACTATGCTTGAAATTCCATTTTTCTTCTGTTATAGTATTCTTGCTCAACCCAACATTTTATAGTGTCTTGCCCAGTTATTTCTAATTTTCTTATTAAAAGAAAAAAGAGAAAAGTCAAATCACTTTCACAAAGCGAAGGGACATTGCTTACAACTCAAAAGGACGGGATGTTAATATGTTAGGCTAAAGCACCTCTCATCACAGCACATCGAAAGCATTTTTTACTTCGGTCGGGCGAGCAGCTCTTAAACCAAAAAAAGGGTTGGAAGCCTTTCAAAGCCCAGCCCTTTCTGCTCCTTCTACTTGGATTGTCGATTGGTATTAAGAACCTGCATTATGACACTCAGAGAATATAGGGCAGGGCTATTCCCTTATATGAAGGACTCATTCTAAGGTTCGGAAAAGGACACTTTTTTACATCCACTTTTGGAGTTCCGAGCTGGGATTGCGTAAATCAATGAAGTCAAGAAGTAACAGCCCAGGTCCAGGTGGGAAACTCATACCACTACTTGGAAAACAAGAACGCCTCAAGAGAAGCTCTTTCTTCTTTTTACTTAGGAGCACCCTTTTGCTAAGCTGGAAAAAGTTGATACTGGCACACCATAGCTCCATGATGGCAAATCTTTTTATCTAGAGGAGGTATTCTTGCTTTCTATGGGGCCATTCTTTCTTTCTTTCTGGGACGACTTTCTCAATCAATCGTACCTTCTATCCCTGCCTGAGTAGCTGATTTCCAGTTAGAAATTCTCGAGAAGCATGTCTTAAACAGAAAGCTCGCCTTCGCGCTCAGAAGCCATCTCTCTATAAGAAAAAACTTCGTTTTAGCCCATCAGACTTACACAGGGGAATCCATTTAAGGTCTCTTAGTTGGCATTCTTTGAGCTCATGCCTCATAGCCAATGGCGAACTCAAGCTTAAGCAAGTCCAGTCTACCTCTATTTAGCTCTCTCTCATAGCACCACTTTCTCCTCTCAAGGCTTTCTCCCCTTTAAGAATTTTCTCAAGGCAAAACCCAACTCTTAGCCTCAGCCCGACAACCCTATCTCCGCCTATGTTCTGCGAGAAAACAAAAGTCAGAAAAGAATCTTTATGTTTTTGGCAATGAGCTACCCTTAACATCGGACAACATGATACAGGTGCCCTGCCTCTTGAGAAGGCAAGTCACAGCTGGGGCAACCAAGGTTTCTACTGAAAGGCTGCAATGCACCTACTCCTCTCTTCTACAAGTTCTTTCAATCTTCATATTCTACGGACTGGAGCAAAATACGAGTGTGGGTCTCAAAAGGGCTTTACCGCACTTATCGTTCGACCTTGAGTTTTCATTTGAGAATCCTCTCTGAATAGGACCTTGTCCAGGAACCTTCTTCTTTCTATTTTGTATAATTAGAACGGAGTCTCAGTAAAACCGTGCTAAAGCCCACCCTCTAGCCCTAAAGGCTTTTCCCAGACTCATCTCGCCGACGAAATCGTATTCTCTGTCCCTACCTCCTATGAGCCCTAAGCAGACCAAGCTTCGTTAGCGTACTGAGCCTACCTATGAAAGAGAACATAGACTAGCTACAATGGTATTGATTCTCCTTTCGAGGGAGATCATTTCGTTATGGATTGAGATTGTGATAGGAACTTGCTAGAAAGCATTCTTCCGAAACGACCTGGAACTTAAAAGCACGGAAAGAAGCATAAAAAGGAGGGGCGGCGCTAGGGGTTCGTACGTAGGCTAGGGATTCGGAACAGGCAGGTAGTGATTAAACTATTGTAGTAATTTATTGCGATCATAGCCGTATCCGGAAGTTTTGAATAAGGAAAATCTGAGACCACCAGGCCCAATTGATTCTATCTAGACAGCATGTTACTAAACAGTTCTAAAGGCTCAGACGTGTATGGAGTGGACCTTCTTCAGCCTAACTACTGTCTGTTTCAAGCGTTTCTGACTCAATAGACTGATTGGATTCTTCGATCGGCTCAGGGGATTATCCAATAGGCACCTTACCTACACGCCGGTCACTCCTCGAGCTAAAGAGTGAAGGCGAAAGATGAAACGAATAGATCCCTCCAGGGATAGTGTCCCTACCACCTCTAGTGTCTTCAACATCTTTCACTGGAAAGACATTGGGTGAGCGGCTTATTTTATTGATCAGCGGTTTAGTATGTTTTACTGATTTTAAACTTTAGAATAATTTATGCTCGTATAATAAACAACCACGGGAAAGAAGAACAGAGACATACCAAGAGCCATTAAGACAGCAACGAAGAACATCTCTCCAATAGCCAAAGGCAAATTAGACAAAATAGCCAAAACCCTTCTGGGCAATCTCTTGAGCAATCCCACCACCGGCCACTCATTAAATGACCTTGATGACGGAGCTTCTTCTGATTCCGGGGTGGCTCCATCCTCCACAAGAGGAGGGGCTGGGGTCTGTTGGTCTGATATCAGAATGTTCTTGGAGATGCTGGATGGTTTGTTGCCCTCCGCCTCCTGTTGTCGGCCCGATATCTTAAGCTTACAAGTAATGGCGCGAAAATGGAGAGACCTAATAGTGGTAAATTTAACACAAGCTGCGAGAAAAAAAGGAAGGCCAATGCATCAACCGTAAAGTTAGTAAAAATGTGGCATTCCTCCCATTTCTGTCAGCATTACAGACGAAAGTTTCTACTCCTTAAACTAAGCGCAGAATCATAAATTAATATATACCCAGAAGAATAAAGCAGTCATCAGTGAAGCCCAAATTCGACACAAGTGAATGGAAGGAAAGGTTTTTTCTTCTCAATTACCACAATGTAAGACGTCCAATACATATGGAACAGCAAAAAATGAAAAAGGAAGAATACGAAGAAGAAACATAACATAACGCAATATAAAATAACATAAAAGTTGAGTTGTTGATACAGACTCGAGCTCTCAGTTCTCCATGAACACTCAGCCACAGATATCATTAAACACTTAACCCTTCAAATTTGTGGAGGAACCTCATTGTAGAAGGCCTGTGGTTATAATTAGGGGAGTCAGGATTTAAACTCGTAACCTCAACATCACACATGGGATGATAGCATGTCGAGGAGCGAACCCTACCAAAACTCTGATGGTAAAAACAACCAACTATGTATCCCAGGACAAATCGATCCTCGAGCAAAAGGGCATGGACTCAATGCCCACAACATCAAAATCCCATATCCAAGACAGGAATAAATCATCAAAACATCCCAATTCGATACACAAAACACATAAGAACATCAAGCAAGCTGCAATCTTTAAGAACAGTGAGGTTTTGAGAATTACCTTTAGAGAAGGAACTGTGGGAGAGATTGGAGGAGAATTTGAAGGACTCGAGCGGACGAAGATGGGATTGTGATGAACATGACTGTGTGTGAATTGAGAGGGTTTTGAAGTGGGAAGTGATGGCCAAGCAAGAACGGATAGCACTCGCCATGGATTCTGTTATGCGGTTTGTGGATATGTGACATATGTCTTGGTGGTGTTTATCATGTTCGAGAGACACTCATATTCTTTCGTGATGTTCCGTTAATAATTTTGATTATCATTATTTTTATGATAAGTTTATAAAATAAATTAGATAATCATGTGGTTTGGGTAAGATGATGTGTAATATATTGATTATAAATATATACTTCTTGGAATGGATGAAGTATTCAAAAAATAATTGAGGACTGTAGTTATATATATATCCAGAAATTCGAAGTATTTTTAATCTTGATCTTCTTACGTTGACTGTGACGAAATGTTTATCTTGAACTAAGATCTACTGTTACCTCCTCCCTTCGAAAATAATCTCAAGAATTCGTAAGGATAAGTTACCTACACCAACGATGTCAGTTAATTTATACAAGCTTGTCAGATAACTCTAAACATAATAATCAAGTAATTAAACTCCTCATAACATTTTATTATATATATATAATTATATAAAATATTCAAATAACAAATCATTTAAGTGACAAAACGTCCTGACAATCAATATGATATGACAGGATATTTGCGTAATTTTAAAATTTTTGAAAGACAATCATGTAATTCCGTATAATTTAAATTTTAAATTATAATTTTTGGCCTTTGATCACAAGTGAACGATCAAGATTAATTGGAAAGAACTTTTACAGATTCTCTTCTCAAAAAAATAAAATAAAAAAGATCCTAACAACTTATATATAATTACTTTATGAAAAGAATTTAACAATTATATCTTATATTGGTTATTAATAATTTAATCATAATAATCTCTACATTGTGAATCTTTTTTTATGAATCAATATTTATAATGGATTTTTAATCTTTGAACAAATTATGAAAAACAAATTATGAAAAACTATAACTTATCAATAAATATTACGAAAACATAAATATAAATTTTTTTTCCCCCAAAACTATAATTCTAACTTCCCCTCCATCTCTCTCCTCTCTCCTCGGTCGCCAACTCCACTGAATCCATGGCCAATGCTGCTGCCCACTTCCCTCCTTCGGCCTAGCCCCTTATGCAACCAACACCGTGTTGGAACTTCAGGCATCAAAGGAGGGAGAGTCCAATGGAGACGATGACGGGGACAAGAGGTTAGGGTTCGATGTGGATGAGCTTGCAATTGAGTGGGAAGCAAAGGATGCTGCGAGGGATCACTCGAGGTCGATTTCTCGTGAATTGAGCAAGATGGAAGGGAACTGAAGTAATATTACAGAGGGATCTGATAAAGATGGCGTTGAAAGAGAAGGGGAAGATTAGCAAGGAGGTGGAGTGGATCGTCAAGTGGGCGAGGCAAATTTCGACGAGAATGACAATGATAATAATGAGTTTGCGGTGATAGTGTTGCTGCCGTTGACGAAGGCATTGGTGATGGAGCAGGTTGCGATGGCGCAGAGGAATGTGACGACCACCATCACGAGCCACCGGAATCACTCCGCCGTCATCCTTGTTGTCGAGGAGCTCGCAACCATGATCGACGTCGAATTGACGATGAAATGAACAAAGCTAGCTGTGGAAACAAGTGAGCAAACCTCGACCGGCTTGAATTGAGCAATGTCCAATTCTAACCGCTCTGCTTTCCTTAAGATGTTCTGTATTTTTATTGAGGTGCTTTATTTTAGAAACAGAATCTCTTATATAGGAAATAGAACGGTAAAAGAACCATGACCCAAACAAAACGTCAGTTAAGTATTTGTATTATTTTGGATTGTTATTGTGTTGAGTAGAAGAAAGACCATCTTCTAACGACAAAGATTCCTACGAAGATTCCGGGACGTCGTTGGATTCCAATGAGAGGTCCGACGATGGTGTTGGTGATGGATATGAGATGAAAAAAGTGTATGGCTTTATATTTTAAATTTATATATATTTAAAATTGTTCTCTCTTGTGTAGTTTGATTTTTTGTAATTTGTGATAAATCACCCTTAATCTTTTGTTATATCATCAATTTTTCATCAAAAAATAAACTTTAAATATTACATTATAAACAATGTATAGAAATACTAATATATACTACTCAATTCATCTAAGAATTTAAAATTTTAACAAAAATTATAATATTATATTTAGAACGTGATATGATATGAATTAAATTATGATATAAACATAAGACCATGAATAAATAAAAATCTTTCAAATGACAGATATATAATACAATTATATTTTAATCAATATAATGTTATTTTAATCTATTATGATTTTTTACAGTAGGTTAATAATCTAGTGTATAGTAACACACCATAATAGACATTGCAAAATATTGCTTTTGTTTTTAAGACTAGGACAGACCTAAAACTTAGAGCTACATATTCAAACGAGACGCTATATTACATCCTTCAAAACATGACATCGTGATATTTGGTTTTCCACTCATGATACAGTTTAATGCCCAGATGACCTTTTGGTGAAGAAACTGCACCAATCATCTCAAAAACATAGCATTCGATGATGAGAATGATTCGTCGCCTTGTAGTCTGGACTACTCAGTGTCTTGAAAGAGAACTTAGAATCTTTGTTCAGTCATCACTGTCGGTGTTGCTTCAGCATGCTTTCGTGCCAGGTAAGGACCTCTTTTAAGGGCCTCCTGCAGCTGCAAACGAGGAACATAACAAGGGTTACATCAGACGGAGCTGTTACATCACGGAGTACTATTTATGCTTCTAAGGTGCACCAAGAGCACGGCTTGCAAAACACGAATTAGTACCTTTTCAGCGATTCGTGCCAAAGCTGGATCTGTTCCAAGTCTAGTTGAAACTGCTAGAGCATCGTAAATTGCTTGGCAGCACTTGTGTCTAGCTTCCATTGCTAATATATAAAAACATTGAATAAGCAATTCTTGAGTCCTCCATTGAATGGGTATGGTTCGATACGTCCAACCAAAGGCGAATATGTGGCATGGTGCACGAGGGATGGCTTTTAAAGAAATATGAGGTTGAAACATGGAACGAGAGAAACTCACAAATTTTCGTGCTTTCTATGTAAGGATCAGTTACAATGTCAATAATCTCGTGTCTAGAGCAGATTTCCATTAGGAACCAAGGGCGAGCTACCAGGCCAGTTACCAATCTATATCCCTGCGAAAAATAGTGTCAAAATTAATAAACCAGAATGCAGGATCAAAAGTGGGAGGAGAAAAATTTATAGCAAGATGGCGCACAAAAACAATCCTGATGCACCAACATCGCGCTGATCTTACATATGAGCTAAGGGCCAAACCCATGGGAAGGCCTTCCAAACAGTTGTGTTGCACACAGAAGCAGCTTAAGAAAATTGAACAATAAAAAATACCATAAGCGGGTACTCACCGCCAAACGGACTTCAGAGTCCTGCTGGAGAAGTGACAGAAACAAACCCTGAAAAGAATTAGCAAGAAAGAAAGAATCAACAAAGTGTACAATTACACCCCAAACCCAATGGGAGGGATCACATCTAGGGAAAACATCACACTATGGGCCAGTGGAAAAACATAAGCGCACACACTCACTGATGGTGTTAGCTTTGTGCTGTTAGATGCTGTTTCATAAATAAACCGTCCGAGGTTCTCTTCATGATCAGGGCTCAGCATTTTACTACTTTCTGGTCGAGTCTCCCCTATGATGTTTCCAACAGCATGCAAGGCAGCCTGCATCACCCCAAAAAGGGAGAAAAAAAGGTTATAGTCAAGCGTAAGTGCTGTATCATTTTTTGTGAGCTCACTTGAAAATTTATGAAGTCCTCACACTAAACAAGAAAAGAGAAAATACCCCAGGAAAACAACTAGGACAGTAAGAAAAATAAAAGAAAACAAGTGCTAAAACGAAGCAGAGAAATTCTCACCAATTGCTTGCCACGTCTTTGATTATCAAAAGCGGCATGAATTACAAATCGTGTAGCACTTGGCGAACTCGAGAATAGCAAATCAGCTCCATGTGTTGCTAAACACATTACAAAAGAATTGCATTATGTTGAAGATTACTATATGATAGAAGCAACTCCATGATTAATGAAACGTCCAAGCTGAAAGAACCAAGGGGCCAAAGAAATGCCGGAATGCAATTCTTTACACCATGAACTGATCCATTTAGAATCTGTATATTCTATCCATATTATCTTCAATTACTACGCGTTTAAGAGATTAAAGACTTGGGTTATTGTTGCCGTCATTATATCTTTAGTTACTACATTAACAAATTTGCAAACCGGAATTAGTTCAAATATGCAGTAACCTAGGTGCTTCCATAGATAAAGTTTGACTAACATGGTCTAAGGAGTCGTTCCAAATTATACATGTTGCTAGGGTTCAGTACAGTCTCACTTTGAAATTGCTATATAAAAGTTAAATGGTACTCACACAACCCTATCTGACCAAGAGCCTCAATTGCAGATTCACATTCGTCCTGATCTACAGTTTCAAATGCTCGAAGCCTGCCTTCAGTGGCTGAAATAACAGTTCTGATACCTAAAATATCACAGTAAATTTAAATTTCCAAAAAATAACTTATCATTACAGAAAGGTGATCATTAGCACAATGAGAGAGCAATTCATTTAATTTGACTGCAATACAAGTTCAGTAGACATTGAAGCACAACAGGAGACATTTAATTTGACTACAAAAATTACATTACTATAGTTGAATCAAAAAAGAAAAAAGAAAAAAAAAGGCCAAATCAAGTTTTTCTTATATTTTGCTCCTTGTTGTGCAAATTGCAATATATGGATAACAAATTGCAGTATATATACATATGATATGTAGTACACACTAATCAAAATGTAGTATACGAGGGAGTAGAATGTAAATGAAACTCAAATAGGGAGTAAAAATACGTTTCCCAAAAAAAACAGGCAGTGTTATCTAAGGAATACTTCATGGATTGACATATACAAGAAATCTTCTTTGAGATATGTGCATCTCCAACTGATATTTACAATTTTCTACTCAGTGAATTGCTAGAAAGTACAAGAAGTGTATCAAAAAAAATTAAAAATAAAAAGGAAGTGAACCTACTGCTAATAGGAATCCATGATGTAGATTTAAAAACATGAAAAGATTATTAAAAGCAAAAAGAAATTGGGAAATTTCTTCACTGATGGACCACTGCTAGCAGCACAGACGGCTAGTAGTAGACTCCCTTTTCCCAAAATAAAATTTAAGGATCGGAATCAAACTTACTGCTTTCATCAACAAACTTAAAGACATTTTCCGTCGAAAGCATTCTCCCACTAATCAACAGTGCTCTTGATCTTAGAATCGATTCCGCTGATGTGCTGCAACATGAAGAATTGAGAAGTGTAGAACAGTTACAAGATAAAATAAAATCTCAGGGATTAATTTCTCAGTATCGTAGTACCTTATAATGGAGCTAAGCAATTGTAGAAGAGTGGTTTTTGATAGGAATTCAGCACTGTGTTGGATTTCTGCCATCTAATACAGGCACACAATAAAAAAAGCAAATTCAATAATAAAAAAGGGGCTCAAGAGTCGATGGGCAACATAGGCCTTAGACTCCATTAAGGCGGTTAAAATAGAGATCGAACAGATTAACGAAACGCTATCGAAACCGACCGAAACAATATAAGTTTACAAATTGAAACCGATTATTTAATAAGGAAAAAACCGTACCAAACTGATTAATCGATAATAAACCGATTAACTGAACCGTTTAAAATTAATTATCATAGTTGTTTTATATAAGATTGTTAAACTTAAAGATCAAACAGTTTATATTATTTTAAAACTAAGATAACATAATATCTTTAGTACTGTGTATATTGTCTTTATCTCTTTTGTTAGAAATGAAAATATAAACTTCAATTATATTTTTCCTTAATTTTGATCGAATATTTTTTATTTTATTAGTAAGAAAATCATTTCTTCCTATAATGTTAGTATAATTTATGTCATTTTTATAAACTCGATATATCTAATTCATTTTAACGAACATATACGATAAAAATTATAGTTATTTTAATAAATGATATTTATAATTATCATCATAGAATATTTAAGATGAAACCGTATGCAATTGTTGAAAAATTATGTAAACAAAACTGTTTAAAAACCGAACCGATTAATAAACGATTTGGGTTTTGAAATTCAAACCGATTAATTAATCGATTTGATTTTGATTTTGGATTGTAAAAACCGAACCGTTCAAATCAAACCGGCCCGATTAACACCCTAAGATTTCATGTTCGGATTATTAAGGTGATCTCACCTAATATCTTCTTGGTTTTGTGAAATAACCAACCTGAATTTATGAACGCAAAAACCACAATGAAATTTTAAATACACAATCTAATTGGCTTATTTAGTCGAAACACAATTATCAAATCAACCTATATCTAATACTAAGCAAATAGAGGTGGATTTGTCTACAATTGAGATTTTTTAATCTTTATCATTCAATTTTTATTCCGACGATGGTGATTTAATATTAAAGAAAAAGATTGATTCGATAAAATTTATTGGTTAGCATATATATTTTGGTTGAATTTTAAGAAGTAAATATAAACTTAAATATCTATCAACTCTTCAAATAATACTATATATTAAATGTTAATTTTTAATAACTAATAAAAATAAATGAAAAGATAATAGTATTTCATTTTTAAAATCTTTTGACATAAAAATGATTCATATCTAATACTACTCTATGACTACTATATCATTTAAAAAAGCTACTCATATCTTTTATCTTTTATTTAGGACCAAAATGTTTTTTTTTCGCTTTTATCCCGTACATCACTGCACAGGCGGATAGACTAGTTACTTTTATTATGCCTTTACAATTTGGGCTACTTTTTGGAACTTCATTTCAAACAATCAAATTTTAATCATAGTCAGATTTGCTGCTTTCATTAATAGTAGTATATCCAACTACACAATGAATATTAGGGTGGTCTCCGGAAATATGAACATTGGAATAGAATTCCGTAATGAACTACGATTTTGTTGTAATTGATGTCTTTAGTCCTATATTGTTAAGTCTTTCTATGCTGTATGTGCCTAGTTCACATGGATTCATACTTGAGACACAATATACCAAAGTTTCTCTTTACAGCTTGATATCTCCCATTTTCAATCTTTTGGTTACAGCCGATCAAACTACAAAAATCCCTGTGTTCATGTGAAAGATAGGACAGAAAATTCCTACCTCATAAAGGAGCTCCAGAACAGTCAATGTAACAAGGGTATCGCTTGTGCTACTGACTTCTGTCTCAAATAAACTGAGCAAATTTGAGGTAGAGATCACCGACGCGACTTCATGAGAAAGGGAGAACAGCTTCACTGTCAAGGCCAAGATGCGGACTCGTCCCTGCCCCATGTTAAATGGTAAGACTAAGCATATTATACTGTAAAATGGTCCAGAAGAAAACCAAATTGATTCAATTCATGAATTAGCATATTATAATGTAAATCACAATAAAATGAAAAATAAACAACTCATCTATATCTTCACGAGTCATGACTTCATTATTTAAATCAATATTGCAGCTAGAAATTCTTTTGACAAGAGCAGGAGTATCTTCAGTTAAGAAGGTGCTTCTCTACTTTAGGTGGAAAATAAATACTTTAGCAGTGATGAACAACTACTAAAAAACACGACTATTAGATTCACCAAATAAAACAAAACAAAAGAAAATTATAACGGTATTCCTTATCATGGGAATTTTTTTTAACGGTATTCACACCAGCGATGAAGTTTTTGCTGCCAGATTCCTGAGGCTTGTACCTTCATTGTTATCAGGTGGAAAGATAACAACCTGTTTAAAAAATAACGGCATTGGGCATTACAAACATTAAACATCTAATTTGTTTATAAAATTGACTATTTTAATTAATTCATAGAACAACAACGATCTTACTATTCCTTCAAGAGACCTTGCGAAGTTCAATATTGCATCCATTGATGCAGCAGCAGTACGTTCATCCCTTCAAAAGCAGAAGGCAATATAGGATTTTAAGAACACTAACTATAAGAAAGACAGTCAGTCACACACAGTATCCACAGAATATCTTTCCTCTCCCTCTCTCCCTCCCTATTCTCTCCTCTACTTCCTATTCTCTCCTCTTCGGCTCTCTCCTCAGCCTCTATTTCTACCCAAATTAGAAAAAATTCCTAAGTATAGGAATTGAATTGAAAGAAGAATCAAGATAAAGTTCACCATTTCCTGAGTATCAATAAAATTGGCAAGACTATATTGAGTACTCTATAAGACGCAGACAAGTTTGCAAGTGATTGCTTTTCCTATAAACAATTAAAAACCAAAAAAACAAAGGGCTGACATACGGATAAAGACAGGCAATGGATGTCTATCAATGTCCAAATAACACATGAAATCTTACCCATTAAGTAGGCAGTCAAGCAACATCGGATATATGTCATAGGCAATAACTAACTGCGCTGGCGAAACAGAACTATCATCAAGGTTTTCAAAAAGACAAGAAACCTGCAAGAAAATCAGGAAACACAACTAGTTAGCGGCGAAGAAAAAGCATTCTCCTACTTTACTTCTACAGTTAGTCAAAGAAACACAAAATGTTTTGAACAACGATTGGCACAAAATGTTTTGAAGGACTAGCCGTCTTGGTGCTAGGCAGTCCCAAAATACCCAAGGCAGCGCCCAACTCCATGATTCAACGGAAGACTTTCGTTGAATCATGTAATGGATCAGTAAGTACTTTCAGGTACCTCTCTCACGATCTTCCATGCTTTATATTTGCCTTGCATCACATTAACAGATAGCACATTACATCTATAGAAATATAACAACTGACTGCCTAGACAACTACCTATGCTTCTGTATACACCCTGTCTAGTCAAAACACGACAGAAGGTCACCCAACCACAAGCGACATAGCATTACCTTGAACATCGAGCATGCTCGTCACCAAAATTACACCAGACAATATTATGCAACAATTTTGGCACTCAATACAAGATGCTCAGTCCCTAAGATTAAATCCCACACCCATCCTAGTCAAATGTACAGAAAAATCAATATCAAATGTACTGCTGGAACAGCCCTGACAGCATGTGACAGAATTTCTTTCATAATTATTCAAGCCACAGTCAACATCTTGAGTAGCTGCATAATATATAGCAAATCTAAGTGATATATTCATCTTGATGCTCGTGTCAAGCACTGCATACTACTACTACCACTAGAAACAAGGTACCTTGTTGTAGTTCTTCCGATATTGAGCTACTTTAAGTAGAGTTATATCCCCCAACTAACGGGTTCACGAACCAGTCCAGATAAGAACTAGCTTCCTAAACAAAATGCACTAACTAGCTCCCAATTTACTGATGTACAAGATTGAGGCATCTCTAACAGTTCTTCTGTAGATCTATGACAATGAGACTAGTAGTTTTCCTAGCAAACAAGTTGGTCTTTTAAATATAGTATTTATTTATTTTTTAATTTCTTCTGCTGAGTTGAAAGATTAGTCCATAAAGTTATCATTTTAGTTTCATGCAACTGCAACTGTTGAGCTCAATTCAAAATTGAATAGAAGATCCCAGATAAAGAGATCAATTCTGAATAACTTAACAGGCACAACCACATCAAAAGCAACTAAATCTAAAAGGAACTCAATCACATTTCAATAGGAAAAATGGAGGATCAAATTGCAACGTACCGTCTTACAAGCTAGGCATCTAACTAATTGAGATTCTGCTCTCAAACCCACCTGCAAGAAAGCCTGCAGAAAGTGGAAACAGCAGCATGAAACATAATTAAAATAGCTTATAGTATACCGGTATGTTTAACATAAAACCAGTTTGAGATACATTGATATTATATCAGTGATATACTGTATAATTAAGTTTCGTCCAAGATCCAACATGCAAGTCACAAATTTCTTTTTTTGGGTATGAAAAAGTCACAAATTTCCGGTCAGCTTCTCATCGACCAATTCATGAAACCTTTATTCTAGAAACATTAAAAGTGATAATCACTGAGAAATCAACACCCCCATTCACTCCATTCCCATTTGTTTCGTTACTTGGATTCCAAGACCTCAATGCTTACACAGTTAGACTTCCTCCTACTACCCACTTTTAAAATGTCTCTCTTGCCCCTTCATTGTAGAAATGGGACAGCTACTGAAGGAGAAGATAGTCAGTGGGTAGAATTAAGAAGTTTATGTATTCAACAACCTAATTCCACAATATCACGCGCATCTTCAACACCCATTATGCGAATGCTCTTCATGAATTTAAAGCGCGGACAACACATATGCACTGCACACCAACAAGCACTGATCCTTCCACAATGGCTTATGAAAGTTTATTCTTCATGGGAATATCTTTTCTTTTTTCAGGAATAATTTCAGATGAAATGGCGTTGGCTGTTCAAAAAAGAGAACAGATGAATGCTAACAAGGAGAATGAAGGAATAAACCATGTAAATCCTTGATCAAGAATCAGGAGAAGCTAAATAAAGCCTATCCAAGAAAGCATGCATCTTATGACAATGGTCAGGAAAAGTGGGAAAAAAGCTACGCAAAGATGAAGCAATGGATTGCAAGCGGCATAATTTACATTTTTTATTTTAAACCCTCAAAACATTTGGTACTTTTTCCTCGCTTAACCTCTAGCGGTTCCAAAGACATATGAACTTCATCTCATAGGATCACGATGCCTTTGATTTTCATGAGAAAAACGATTTGACAATTGACACTCCTAGTTTCATGTATATACATTCGGCTGTCCAAACAAGCTATGAAGAAAAGATCAACTTGGAATAACAAGAGCTAAGATAGTAGCTGCATTTTCTTTTCTGTCTTCGGTGTTTTCTATTCCTTATCCTTTTATCATGTAAAATTGACATCTAGATAAGTAGATTCTTGGAAAAAGAAAAGAAAAAATTAAAAAGGAACATGTCAGTTCCAATGCTAAGATCACTTAATCAAGAAGTTATAGTCGCTTGGTCAGAAAAGCAGGCATACCATATAATGTGGGATAAAAGAAGCACCATATTTTGTTTCAAATATCCTTTCTAAACAGGGCACTAGCGCAGGTTCCACTGCTGGGACATCCGCTTGTGTCTGCAAAGCACTGGAAGTATAAATGTCAATTCCATTATATAGACTGCATAACGAGTTGCCACTTACACGCACCAGAACCAGATATTCTGAAGGCCAGCGCCAAAAGCAAACAGAAATAACTCGAGGCATAAGCCAGAGAAGGATTCCCTAATGATAAAGTTTCATAATGAAGTATCAACAAGAATGATTGAGCACACATGCTCCTTTAACAACATAGATGAACCTCCAGCTTGAACAAGCCTTCATCGTGGGGATTGAAATTCAGAAAAGAAACAGCACACAAGGCATTAAGCGTTTCTATCATATGTTTGGGACTCATCAAAATCAATATTATTAGGATTGCACCATAAACAGAAGGGGATATTATGGTTCTTAAATACACATCGAACATTCCATGCTAAAATACAAAAGATGCTATTAACCATGTAAATTCGGGTTTTCAAGGTCCTGGTAATCTAGAACAGGGTTCTTCTCAACTGTAACACCTAGAGGCTCCAACCTTTTCTTCTCTATGAAGTATCACTCCCAAGTTGAAAATCATAACTTGTCCAACCAATACTTGCCAAGATCCCAGTCTCTCTCTATCATTATCTCATCTTCTCATATCCTCCACAACTCATCATGATCTACTAGAAACAAACCAACTGTATCCTCTGTATAGATCGATCTGCATGCTCAAATTCTAAACATCCTGATCACTACACCCTTAATTATATGGCCTCTAATGTAAGACCTAACTACTGCAAAAGGATTGTAATCTTTGAAATGTCGATCGATTATTAATAATAAACCATCCTATTCAATAATTATGTGTTCCAATCAAGAAACCTTAGATACTACATAGTATCATAAAATTCAGACATCATAGGGCACATCATCTAATCCACACTAACTAATAACAGAAAAGGAAGCCGACTCCATCGCTAACAAATAGCTACATCTGTCTTTCCATATGAATTAGTTTTATACCGTATTTTACTTGGCCCGAGTTGAATTCCAATTTCTTGGCAGCAGCTTCTATTCTTATATATAAACCTAACTCGAATCATCCAATCCCTCGCCTCAACCAAACCACAACCTCATACTCAATTCAATCACGATAAAAAAATTCCACACGCTCGATCACACCACCACCACGCCGCCGCCTAATAAAATCACCTGATGATAACCGGCAGGGGAAACCGTCCAAGAAACTCCTTCACAGCCGCTTCGCTGTGCGCAACTGCAACAGCAATCAACAATCCAAACATCACCACAAAAAAAAAACAACAAAAAAAATTTCTGGCATTAGGAAATAATCTATCTCTTGTTCGCAACGGAAGTAAGACTACATACATCTCGCTCTCCCCAAACCCGGTCCATGACGGGATACCTGCTAGTAGTTGTTGTTCAGTTCTAAGAGAAACAGAACTCACCGGGACTGTAAGCGAAATCAGTAGCGGATTGAATCAACTGCATGAGGTCTGATGGTGAGAATTCTTCCATCTTCGGCGACGGCGGCAGATATGGCGGCGACGGTGGAGGAGATGGCGTTGCCAGGTGTCGGAGAGTGCTGTGTGGCGGAGATGCGTGGATCTTTGTTCGTGGGATTGGGCTTTCGAGTGGGCTTATGATGGGCGGGGGTCCATGTTGGATGGGCTTTGTTGGTAGGGAGGATTTCAAGACCAGGCCCGTCTTATTTTATGATATTGAAATGGATCTAAAGTTGGCTTGGTCGCCCGTTTTTAGCCATCGGATTTGACATCTGAAAACATCATAAAACACTCTTAGAATTATGTGGATGCCTTTATTTCCTCTTTTGAAATGGATATGGAATTTTTATAGGTTTTGTATGATTCATTGATAAGTATCTAAAAAAAGGATTGTGTTAAGAATATAGTACTCATATCAAAATTTTGAGAACTCAAAAACATTAAAAATACTCATTGTCATCAAAATTCAATATGATATCAGAGTCCATAGAACAAATGACCTAACATTTTGTGCCACATTAATTATATCTTTATGACCGGAACTCAAGAAAGACGTTGGTACGAAGGGAGTAAACTATTTTTTTCTTTTAAATTAAACACAAAGATATTTGTTTGATGTATGAATGTACTAGTTTATTTATGTAGTTAATGTAACGTGAGACTATTTCTTCGCTTCTTTATCGTATCTAATGCAGTTTTCATTCTGAGTTCTACGTAGAAGAAAGTATGTATAAGAGCATTCCTCCAGTATTTGAGGCGTGAGCTCATAAAGTCATAATCTTACTCTAGCGTACATAGAATACTGAACCATCGATCATAAGAATGTAATCAATATTCAAGTAACCAAACATAAAATCTTGGTTGGATATATACTTGAATCCCAATTATACATACATCACAAAACCAAAACCAAAACCTCAAAACGACAGAGTCAAATGACATGAGCAACTCAACCAAGGGGGCACATAAAACAGCAAAACACACCAAAAATTTGGACCAGAGACACAAACATAATAATTACCTTACCAAAAATAAACCAAGTACCAAAAAAAAAAAAAAAACATCACATATGAATCCAAAACAAAACTTCTATGTTTATGGCATGTAAAATCTTCAACTTTTTTCACCACTCCCATATAAAACAAGGTGAAAGCAAACTGAGTACAAAAGTATCAACAGTGAAAAAAAAATAATGGGACCAATTTTGATGTGATGATCATATACTGTGTCCAAGAATTTTGTGACGTTTTGGTAGGGGGCGTGTAATTGAGATTGTAAGCCACGTTGGTTTGTTTGGACCCTCCAAAATGTCCATTTGCTTGGAGAAAAATATGCAACAGAAAAATATAGTTGATATGGAGAATGTAGCAGGCTACTAGTCGGCACGGTTGAAACGTTCAACTATAACAATGCACTGTAGATATTTTCTCGTCATGAATCAAGTGATTGCTTGAAATATAGTCCTTGTAAATAACTAGAATAAGCTTGTTTTATGTTGCTTAGAAATTCTAAACGATGCATACGGAAGTGAAATGTAGGAACTAGAGAGGCGTAACGGAAAAAAATATGGCTGTTGTTGTTACAGTTTAGATAGGTTGTTGTTGAGCCTCATGAGTTTTAATGATAACAAATATGTGTATACTAATTATATTTTGAATTCATATATGTGTGGGTGCACATTTATGTTTAAAACTTGAAAGATAGCAAAAAGTCTTGGATCAAACAAGAATGGATCTAAAGATTATTTTTACGCATGAAGTCTTGGATCAAGTAGGAATGGATCTAAAGATGGTTTGAAGATCGTGGATTGAAGGTTGATATAAAGATTGATGTTCTTGACTCAAATGAAGAGTCTCATGGATCAAAATATACAACTGAAATGGAGAACAAGTTCTAGTGGATCCTGAATAGAGATCTATAATCTAGAATCTTGTATAAGGACAATAAGAAATAACATTTTTGTCTTACAATTTGAATTATTAAATACTAAGTTCTAATTAGTTAACATTGTGTATAGCAGTTCCGTATATGTATAGTTTTTTGCCATGTACAACCTTCCTCCTTATATATATATATATATATCCAATCGTAAGATCAATTTAAACAAAGGATTGTTAAAGTTGATTTAAAATCCGCTAACACAGCTTATTTTATACCATGAAAAGAAAATATCATGTTCCATGCAATCACAATAACACTCTTTCATGGAATCTTTTTTTATGATAAAATATCAGTGATTTTAAAATGAAAAAAAAAAATTAGCATGTTAATGTAGCCAAGTTGATTGACACTGCTGTTTATGATTGATTAAAGTTTCTAAAATCAATCTTTTTTAAAAATTTAAAATTTAAAAAAACTATTTTAAATAAGTGAGCATAAACAATAAAAGTAGAAGAACAGACATTACTAGATACTAAAATATATGAAACGTGGGTTTCTAGAATCAAAATATCATTTATAGAAATATGAGTTTCAATTCTATAGTCATTTAAAAATGGGAGTGATCACATGAACTATGTATTACTATATGCAACACTTTTTTTCAAATTCTAATCTGGGTTCTCAACGAATTTAGTGCTCTATGGATATTTATTTGTACGTGACTCTTCTGCTATCATGTCAAATTTCGATAATGTTGGTTTCTCATGGCAAAGCAAGAGCAACTGTGGTCTTGAGTGGGATCTCTGCCTGCTGCTTCCCCCCCCCCCCCCCCCCCCCCATAATGTGATACTATTTGGCAAAGTGATCATTGTCATCAAGTTCAATAAAAGCAAAGCTAAGTTTCTTAGGTTTATAAGCTTCAAGGTTTTGTTATGGTTAGACAAAATCTTATCATAGTACTTTTTGCACACTTGGTCATTAATGTATAGGAAAAATAATTAATGCTATAAGACACTAAGCTAAACAAGTTAAGCTAGTTCAAGTTGAGTGTCTAAAAGTACTTGTAGCAGCAAATTAAAGAATAGAAGGCTAATCTTAAACCATGATACATTGATATGCATGGCCATAAGTTTAAAATTTTGGACCACTAAATGCATTCCATCATCACCTTCATCATTATGTTCATTGTCCTCTTGACTTTAGATAAGGTACACATTCACTTTAGGGTTCTTGACCTTGAAATTCGGGAGGATAAAAAATTTATGAAGTCCACTGCCCATGAATAGATTCATTAAAACTTCGTCTTACATGATCCAATGATACTATTCATAATTTACACGGTCGCGTTTCTATGACTTGAAGAAATAGGTACACTATGCAGTCTCAGTTATATCAATGTGCATCTCTGAATTCGTCGAACGTGAATATGTGTTACTGTACACACTATAATAACAAGATATTTACGTCACTTACTAGTGTTCGGCTGAAAATATTAAATTGTATTTTAACAATACTTAGTCTTACATATGAATTTCATCGTATATAGTTTTCTCCACTTCTAGGATGTGAAAATGTTATGCTTCAGAAGAAATATTTCGGATAAATAGACCAGATTATGATCTCGACATTCCGTGTAAAGAGTCAAGCTCGATCATACCCTCAAATATTGCATATTTGTACATATCACATGTCAAAAAATCATTGAGCTTTGAAGAACAGAACTTCGTCGCGCATTTATCAAAAGATCTAAGTAAATGTCGACTTATATTATTAGCAATAATTGAAGTATTGTATGGTCCATGACCATGAGCCCTATCTGGCTTTTGGCTCCAGCCGGGGAAAAGTACCCCTACCAATTCCTAGGTAATTCGGCGCTTCAATATGGTTGGTAGAATTTTTAGGACCATAGTACAAGACCTAAATTTATTTCATCTTAGAAGTATTTATTTTAGAGTCAACATTCCATTTACCACTAAATCAAAAAAAAAAAAAAAAACTTTTTCTTTTTTCTTTTTGAAAAGAAAAGGAAAGAACTTTATTTAGAGGTTGTGTGATATTGCTACTCAAAACCAGCAAAAAAAAAATCAATAACAAAAATAAAAGTTAATTTATAAGATAAAATGATTTTGTGTAAAAGAATATTAAATATTGTATTCAGATGAAGCATGAAAAAAAAACTAGAAAATTATTTTTTTCGGTTTTTGTCTTTGTTATGACCGTTTAAAAAACAAAAAACAAAAATTTAAAGACAGAAATGATAATAAACGTTTTATTTCATTGATAAGTGGAACAAAAATAAAGAACATGAAACAGAGTAGGCCCTCAGCTGACCAAATATTCTCGTTTTGGTTTGTCCATTTGATGTTGTTGATTATTGAAGATGTTTTGGGTGAGATTTACCATATATAGATGCTAGCACAATCTAAATCAACAATGAGTTAAATGAATATTAGAATATATATACTTATGAAATTACAAATATTTTTAATAAATTACCAAATTGGGTGGAAAAAAATAGTGACATAACAGATCCTGCCTGCCTAGCTCTCTTATTGGTTCTACTATTGCACCACCAACACGTGTATATCTTAAATCATGTACGACTTATATCTATGTTTGTGCATGGGAATTGATTAGTCAACTACCAAACTAGCTAAGAGAATTACTCACGATGTATGAAATGAGAATGAGAATGATTAAAAAAAAAACATGTTTCAACAAACACTTGACAAGGAGTACGAGCTAAGATAAGAAGTGCTAGATTGCTAATGATGCTGACAAATTGAATCTATGATCATATTAAACTTTAGACTAATTAACTCAAAATCAATTAACAACAAGATCATCCATGATTTTATATGTCGTAATTGTTTTGAGTTCTTAAATTTCAAATCCAAACTAATGATACAAGATCTACTAGATCACTAATGTATATTTCGATATCGAATTCATGATCTCATATTATAACCTATTTTAATATTATATCGAAAAATTAGTTCAATGAAAAATTCGAATTAATAATAAAAATCTCATTAATATATATTTTGTAACAACCTCTTTGAATATTCGGCTCCCTTGAATTTTGGAAATTGCCGGTCGACTTACCTCCCCTATGAAAATTTACTTAGTTTTAGCGTATAAATAGTTCTCAGAATAGGCCCTTGATACTTGATAGATGTCATCTGCATATTTTCTTAGTGTATAGGGGTGCAAAGGCCAAAACCTCCAAATACAATGGGTTATATGCATTTTTATACTACTCCCTCGAACTCATTCCAATTAGGGATGGGAATTCGATTTTTTACCCAAAAAAAATTCATCTCGGTTAACCAAAAATTCATTTGATCTTTGAAAAATCAAAACCGAAACAGAACCGAATTTAATTCGGTTTTTCGTTTTGGTTAAACAAAAAAATTCGGATTCCGTTCAGTTTCTATTTTTAACTGAATTTCATTAAGAAGTAAAAAAAATATGAAAAAATTATTTAAACATAGAATAAAAACATTTTTTAAAATGAAAAAAATAGAAATTAATTCATGAAAATATTTTACAAAGAATACAAAGATTCAAGTTGCATTATAAGAACTTTTTCAATATAACAATATAAGAGAATTATGGAAAATAAATCAAAGAAAAAAAAGAAAATTCAGTTAATTTGGTTAACCAAATTACCAAAAATTTTGAAAACCCTAAACCGAAATTAAAATTAACCTAATAATGGAAATATCAAAAATCGAATTATCGAAAACTGAAATAACCGAAGTAGAATTCGATTTTTCGGTTTGATTCGAAAATTTGATTTTCGGGTATTTTTGTTCATCCTTAATTCCAATTACAATATATTTTTTTTGATCATTTCATTCAAAATATAATCTTTCTTTATTTAATAAATCTTTTCATATAAAATTTTTAAAATATCCTAACTTTATATCACATCAATCATCAAGATCATCATTTATTTTATTTTTTCACTTCTCTCTCTCACACACTTGTAAGTACAAACTGATTATGTCGTATAAATTTAACATATATAAATTCATGTTCAATTAAATGATTGCAAGTATTGAAATAAGACGAAGATATTACTGTTGTTATTAGAGTAATAAGAGCATGATCGATTAATTAGACAGAGAATTTGCTCAAAAGTCACATGAGGAACATCAACCTCAAAACTAACAAGCAAGATTAGATTGATAGAGAATTTTCTCAAAATTCATAACAGGAAAATCAACCTCAAAAACTAACAAGTATGATTAGACAGATAAAGAATTTACTCAATTAGTTTTGTTTGTATCTGAAGGAGGAATATATAAAGGGTGCAGGAATATTGGTACGAAGCACAAGCCTCTTGTTTTCACCATATTCACAGAATTGAAGTAGAACCAATCACCTTAGAACATGCATTCCATGGCTTCTTTTCAATTGAACAATACCAAAAGTATGTACATTGATCCATAACTGATCCATAACCGTACCTTAATCATAAAACTATTCTGATCTATATACATATGTGTTACTTAGATCTAGATTAATTTCATATCAGACTCAGGTACCATAGAAGGTATCTAAGAGCAAGTTCAACCATTAACAAAAGGTGATGACATTGTCATAATTTAACATCAAATGAAAAAATAAAGCTCTCATGATTAACTATATCTGATGTTAAAATAGAATAGTGTCAAACTTGTTTCATAATTTGAATATAGCCATGTTTGTCACGTTATTTTTTTATTTATGAATCACTTGGAATAATATCATCTTAAAATAAAACTAAATATTGGAGTAGAAGTTCTATAATTATGAAATCATTTGGTTCTAAAATAAAATCATTTTATCCTCAAATAGAATCAAATATTAAAACAAGAGTTTATATTTTGAATCAAGAATATTTTCTAATACTAAATTATAATAATGATTATAATTATTTTATTTTCGTAGTTGGACTTAGCTCTGGGAGAACACATGAATGAAGATGGGAGGGTTGAAAATGCATTGAATTTTTCTCCTCCAACAATCTTGCATTGGATATATGAGTATCTTCCCCATGTTTGTCCCCCCCACACATCACCATGTGAAGCAAACTGCCTCAACACCGACTCCCCCGCCATCTCATACCTATATGCATAGTAGTACTTTCATAGCATAACCCTATATGAATACCTAGGGCTTGCAACTTTATGAAAAATAATGTCATAGAAAGATTACCTTATCTTTGGGGAAGTATACAATGGCCATGCAACAAGCCATGCATATGCACATATCCTCTCACAGTGTTCTGATTTGTGATCTCTATTATATCCAAGTTTGTAAGTTTGTTATTCACTGTACGGTGGATTGTGTGATACCCTGTTTTAGATATGTTTAAATGACTCGAACATATGTTTTCATGAGTGAAACCAATTGGGATCTCTGTTACCACTATGCTAGCTACATATGTCATGTCTATGGTAGCACTCCTTCCGTCCCAAATAAATGAATTACAATCCATTGATTCGACATGATAATTTATGTATGTATTGATTTATGTTATAAATATTAATTTGTTGTTTGATTTATGCGAGTAAAAGGATTGAGAAAAAAAAGACTGTGTAATGAATTGATGTAATATGAAATTAAAAATAAGGGGGTGTTGATATTTTTGTAGGAAAAGTTTTCAAATATAATATTATTGTAATTTTTATACGGCATCACAAAAAAGAAATGTTATAAATTAAATGAGATCAATGGAGTATTTAAAAACTTTTATTAAAATTTATGTACCGGTTATCAAATATTTAGAGTTCGATTAGCAATTTTAATATTGTTATAAATCAGACAGTAAGTTTGGCACATTATAGCAATCAAATAAAACTTCTGCGAGTAAGAGAAATGAGAAAAGAAAAAAAAAAAGTGATAGTGTAATGAGTTGATATAATATAAAGTTAAAAATAGGGATATTTTGATATTTTTGTAGAAAAAAATTTTCAAATATAATAATATTATAATTTTTATAAAATATCAAAAAAATGTGTATTTTATATGGGACGGATGGAGTATTTAAAAATTTTGTTAAAATTTATGTACCAGTTGTCAAATATCTGTAGTTGGATTAGCAATTTTGAGATTTTGATAAATCAGACAGTAAGTTGGGCACATTATAGCAATCAAATGAAACTCGTAATAAGCTAGCTTATAAAAACACGTCGTCTTTTAACCAAGATCTCGCGAGGAAACAACACAAAAATAACATCAAATGACAATAGAACTAAATCTTAGAACCAAATGAAAATAATGTTCTGTGTTTTGGTATATATGTCAGATTGCAACAAGCCAACAATCATATCATTTTGCAGTGCTGAGCTAGTTCAATGTGAAGCTCATCAGCTGGATTCCCTTATCTTTTGTCGGTGGTTCAATGTTTCATCTAATCTAGCATATAACGTAATGTTTTCTACAGTATCCGACATTGTGTTTCCCGGTGACATACAAGTCCAACACAAACATTATAAACCCACGCAATCTCGTTCATTAATCACGACATAGACCATCATATCCTTAGTCGATCGAAGTTAACATCCTAATTACAAAGATTGATTACATAACCGCGAGTCATCATACAAAATTACACTTATCATACACACTAAAGTTCTTCGCACAACATTATTCATTACTAATATAGTCACCAAAGATTAGCCCAAATGACCTCAATACCCCCACATACAATCCAACTCACTAGCACCAGCACTAACACCAACCCTCCCGCCACCAGCAACATCCACCTTCTGCTCCACCACACCACCACCCCATCCTCCCATCAGCCCGCACCCACTCATCTCCGGCGGGGGCGCACCGGAGAAGAAGAAAGGCATCTGCAGGTTCTCCTGCAGAGACCTCAGGCTAGGAAAAGCAGGCAAACCCAAGTTAAGGGACCCTAACGGCGACGTCGACAATGACGACGATGGCTGAGTCTGAGGCATCATCATGAGATCAAATGCATTGAAACATGTAGTAGTGTTAACGTTCGCATTCGCATTCGCATTGGCATTGGCATTGTTGTTTAGAATGGTGGAGAAACAGGTCACGTGCTGATCTCTGTTGTTATTGGCTGCAGCAACTACAGCCTCGCTATCGAACGAGCAGCTGTCTCTGTCTGTGGCTGTCGGCATTGCAGTGGACCTTACGGTTGTGGGGACGGTGCCGTAGGGTGGTGATGAGAGGGGTGGTAGTGTGACGGAGACCGAGGACGGAGAGCCTATGTCGGGGTAGAGGTTGATGCTGGCGCCAGTGGCGCGGTTGATGCAGCTGGTGCCTTTTTTGCCGCCGGTGGTGGTCATGGGGGTGGCCCCGACGCCCGTCTTCACGAACACTCGGGAGATCACCCACTCATCCTGTAAAAAACAGATGTTAGAAATCATGTACAAATACATTAATATAAGCACAATGCACAAAGTATAATATATGAACGACACATATAATCTCATGATCAATACATATAGAATGCACGTAAATAAAATTTATTTCTGAGATAGGAATTACAAAATAAAACCTTCATTTTGTTGGCAGAAAAAGGGGGGAATATAATGTGATGTCAGGGAAAAATCTGATACTCAGAGTGAATAATTGAAGCTAACATTAACCTAGACATGATAGCAGGTGAGGACACTTTTTATTCGATGTTCTTGAAAAAAAAAAGGAAAGAAAATCTCCAAACGCAGAGAGAGCAAAAAGAGGAGACATAATTGCAAAAGCATGCTTGCATAATAATAATAATAATACCAATAATGTCTGAGGAATTCGGCGCATAAATGATAACTCCCCAAAGAAATAAAAATAAAAGCACTTATCATAAATTTC
This sequence comes from Drosera capensis, assembly GCA_001925005.1. Lineage (NCBI taxonomy): Eukaryota > Viridiplantae > Streptophyta > Magnoliopsida > Caryophyllales > Droseraceae > Drosera > Drosera capensis. The sequence continues at coordinate 111,530 of LIEC01005993.1, forward strand.
GAGCTTTTTGGAAGAAGAAAAAATTGCTGCGCCATGAGGTCCATGATCATATTTAATGATAAAACGATTGTGGGGAAATTATAAAGCGAATTGCTGCTCAAAAGGTCGACGGACGAAGTGGACCCTCAAACGTACGCAAAAAAGAAGTAGTGTTACGACAATCGTTTAATCTGTCCTGATAGATTCTAACAGGTTAAGTTTCTCACAAATGGGCCAGGGAAGGCCAGCCCAGTCTCTTTTCAATTACTCTGCCAAAGAGTGTGAGATGTCTCAACCTATTTCGTGTTTCCGCCGGACGAAGAATTATTTTTTGAGTTTTTTTTGAAGTCATCTCATATATCGATGGTACAGATTCTTTTTATTTCACTGTGATTTTTTCCTCGTATTTTTCAAATTAATTTTTTTAATATTTTATATTCAAATTATAATATTTTTATATTTAATAATTATTTCACATAAAAATATTAAAATATTTTTATTTTATATCACAATAACTCATTCATTGTCATTTTTTTTCTCACTCTTTTATCTCACACACTCAAAAAAATAAAATTATCATTTTTTATTAATTTAAACCGTTGTAATTTGAATGTGACAGAACATGGAGGACTAAAAATCTGAAAAAAAAAATAAAATAATCTAAACACTGTGACACTCATAAAGTGAGGAATAATGCAATTAGTGTATACAAGAATAATGTGGGCAAGTTCATGCATCGGGGCATTTAGTTTTATACCCAATGTGGTTCAAATGTAGTTAGCAAGATGATATGTACACCACTAAGATTGGATACGTCATTCCTCTACCAACCCTATATCTAATGAGATTATCTGAATTATTGTTATAATTGTTTAAAAATTATCATAATCAATTATTTTAAGCTTGACTTTTATCTTTCATTGATAATTATTTCGATAATGTCTATCTATCAACTTCTTTGCGCACAACCAACGATTGACCTAATAGGGATAACAAAAAGCAATCTCGATCTCAACCTACGATTTCAACCAATTTAGTACTAACAAGGAGATAGTTCGATTAATAACTATCGGATCTGAATGGTAGTGACCATCATTAATCCACACTTAGAAGAGATCACTATGCTAAGAAACAGTAAATCTTAAATAGTAGAGGGGTCCTCTGCCTAGGTGCCTACAGCAAGATATGGGTCATTAATAGAATGAGACGTTTGTCCTTCAAACAATAAGTTTACGGACCATATGAATCCTATACTCCCACAGTTCCTATAATAAAAACTTATGAATATGGAAAAGACAAAGAATACTATTTGAACCACAACATTAATCTCCCCACCATGTGTATAGTTTCCCTAATCATATGTCCTAGCAAGATAAAGCAAACCTAGGAGTGGGTACAAAAACATTCATCATAGTACCATATCCTTAACCTTTTGCATATATCTAATCAAACATTAATCAATGCCTAAAAACACATTAGACTACCATCAAAGTCATCAAACATCGTTATAACAAACTAAGTCAAACCTCACCTCGAAACCTTCCAAACCACACCAATCAACATACTATCATATCATTCTTCGATTGATTAAAGAATTTTTTTTAAGAATTTTCTTAATAGATAAACATACTATGATCGTTTAGCAAGTCGGATGTTACTCAACTTCAAATTTCTTTTCGGCCAATTAAACCTTCTGTTAGAACCATCATTAACATAATATGTTGCATGAAAGAAGACAAGTTGATGCTAAACAATGCAACTAAGATACAGAGGAAACAATGATGATGAAGATGTAAGTTGATTACCTTGGAGCTCCTAGAGAGATAATGGTAAGCAAACTTGCCCTCAAGTCTATACTCATGCATGACCCAATTGCTCTTCTCACCCTTGGGAGCTCTCCCACGATAGAACACCAAAGTCTTCTTCATACCAACAAGTGAGCATGTCTTGGAACTATAGATCTCTCTGTCTTTGCCGGTTGCCTTCCAGTATCCTGCCTCTGTTGCCCTGTTTGTTCTCAGCCCTGTTGGATACTTCCTGTCCCTTAGGCTGTAGAAGTACCACTCCTTCTCCCCCATCTTTGCTTTCTCTGTATCATTCAAAACATTACGCTACGTAACAATAACAACACATATATTTCTCTTTTTTAAAAGAAAATCCTTTTGGATTTTCTTTTAGTCAATTAAATAGTTCAAAAATCCAAAATATTTTTTAAACCAATTTTCATTCACGGGTACACAAAATAACAACACATGTATTTCTATCACCACAGGGTGTAAAAAAGACCAAATGCACAGTCTTATTACTCACACGAACAATAAAGTGACTGTTTCTGATTAAACCTGAATTATACTAATAAAATTATTTATGGTTTTTTTTACTTATGGTTTCCAGTTCTCCTCGTTAAATCTCAGTGTTATATGTTTCAGGCATCGAGTTACTTAGTTTGTGACGCGTCGATTGCGCAACATAGTTAACCACAACAACTAGTGAAGCAGTGTTGTTACCTGGGAGCTCCCAGGGCTCACATTTGTTGAGATCAACCTCGGCGATGGCGCGGCCGGAGAAGCTGCTGTCCAGCACCTTTCGGAGGAGATAGTAAGTGATGAGCTCCTCATCAGTGGGATGAAACCTGAAACCAGGTGGCAAATTTGGCTCCACAACACCACCACCAACACCATTGTTGTTGTTATTCTCAAAATGAAGCTGATGATGCTGAAGCTGCTGGTGATGAACTCCAAGGACATGAAATGGATCCATTTCAAACACAACCCAGAACAGAAAAACACAAGAAAACCCCAGATGGGCACAAGGTGGAGGGAAAGGTGAAATTTTGAGGACTGCCCAGTTGATATCATGACCCGAAAACCCTTGATTTGGACCTCATTTTGATGCTGGATAAAAAAAGAACTTATGGGTTTGTTTGTTTGTTTTGTGTGTTGAAAGTGTAGTGATATATGGGGATTTTGATACGGTGAATCAATGAGGTGAAAAAAAAAAAAAAGGAATGTGAAAACTGAAATGGGCTCTGTTGTTTATTGCTGTTTCTTCTCTGTTTTTTTTCTTTCTCACACAAATCCCCTTGTGTGTTTTTGAGTATGCGTGCGCAGTGTGAGAAAGTGTTGCAGGTGTTGCCAATATTGTCAGGATTTTGGGGTTGGTTGGGTGAAAGATGAAGCAGAGAGGGTGAGATTGGGTGGAATTTTTTTTTTATGGGAGGTGGAAAACTAGTGGCATTGGTCATGATTTTATAGGGACTTTTGGGGGTGAGATTTTTGTCCTTGGAGTTTTCAGGTAAAAATGTAGGGTGATTAGTTGAGAACTCGGGGATGTTCAATTTGGGTATGGTGTTGTAAATGTATGAATTTGAAACATATGGTGGGGACGAATTGAAGCATATTGATCAAAATTACGCTATATCGTGACATGTTTTAACAGATAAATAGATAATTCAATTTGAAAAAAATGATGTGTTCAGAATCTGTTGAAAAAAAATGATATTATTAATTAACTATTCAATAAAAAATCTTGTGCGATGCGGATCTAAACACAAATCACAACCCTAGAAAATTCATTGAATACCTTATCAATTTGGTTTAAACTATTTACATCTCATTGTAGAGATTTTACTATGTATACTATAAATTCGATCTTTTTCGGATTATATCTTACCTTGAATTCTTCAAATTTGAAAGTTGTAACATCATTACTGATCTACAGCTTAATATACATTGAATTGATAGGATTAGGCTAAACTTGTTTGTGAGTCTAAGATGCAATTCGCCCTTTTTTAAATCTCAATTCTATAGGTTAGCAGCTAGCTAACAGCCTGCTGCGCTTAGCTAATCCTCTGCATTTTTTGCTTAGGTGATCTATATTGTCCCTGCAAAAATATACTGATTGTGATCTGCTCTTTTGGATCCATGTGTGCAATGTTTTGATTACATTCTTTAGCTTAAACAAAAAAAAAAAAAAAAAAAAAAAAAAAAAAAAAACAAGAATTGTCCTAGTTCTTGAGTTGATAGAGAATAAAAATAGGTCATCACATGCCAGCTTTTGAAAAGATGCATCTAGTGCTTTGATAGACTATTGAGTACTTGCTAATTTTCCCGAGGCTGGGTTTGGTTATAGGAGTAGTACAAAAAGATGTTACTAATGTGCTGTTAAACACCTAGTTTTGGCTCATTACGGTTTGGGTTTATCAAGCACTTAAATTAAAGGTTAGTAACATACAGGGTTTAAAAAATACGAGATATATGTGTCTCCTGTGTAACAAAGTAACCGTTTCCTAATTATCTTACAAAGTATAGAATCATTGATATTAAAATAGTACTCCATTTGTTCTATAAAACATACAGTACTTGTCTATTTAAGTTGTCCTAAAATATTTTTAATGTTTTTTATTTCGAAGAATTTTATCTAAAAAAACAGAATCGATCAAACTCATATACAATACACTCATTGTCTCATCTCACCATTATAATAAAAAAATAATCTTTTTTCATCAAATTATACAAAAAATTCAACAGATATAAATTATTATACTCGATTAATTGTTGTAAGAATCATAGACCGAAAAAAGTATAAAATTTGAACTCGTCATCGAGTAAATTCTTCCAGGGAGTTTAAGGCATTTTGATTGGTCGTTTTGAAGGGGGAAAATTTGCATCGGAGAAGAAAGAGCGAAGCTTATGCTGCTGGGCTGTAATGGGCCAATATTGCAGCTCAAACATCCCAAACGGCCCAATTCTATTAAACCGCCAAAATCAGAACTATCAACTACCAAGAGATTCACATCTTCGTTCTCTTTGGAGACGACATCACTGACTTGAGCAAATCCCAACCAGTTACTTACATTGATCTATCCATTCATAAATTGACCGACAAACGAACAAATATGTAAACTTCTATCATATCGCTTGACTCGAAGAGTCCGAGACCATATTAACGAATCCAGAACCAACAATATCTTACAAAAGAGTCCGATTACCAAATTAGAACTTATCCAAGTGGGAACAACCTTGACATGCCACTAGCTAGCACACACTGATCACTGAATATCACTGCTACACCACCCTAGTCCAGTGAAAGATCGATCTACCACATCCAAGGTCATCTCTCAACCAACAAAACTTACCAAAACCAACACTTTCCAAGCAAACACTTTCTTCTTTACATTACCATAACTATCACATATGACATGATAAGTCAATATGAGACAACCTACACATAAAAAACATTGGTTAAACAAGATATTTCTCCAAATTCACATAGAATATTCCAACATGCTCAGTGTTGCGCCATGAGAGTGGTTCATTGCCATGCCCAGATATGGCAATGCAGTCACTATCTGAAATACATGAGTAACTATAGGCAGTGAAAGTGAAAAATGGAAGTGCCCAAATGTGCCAAAAGGACAATTTGCTGGTTCTGTTTTTTCCGGGTTTTGATGGTGATGCTATATCAAATCAAATTCAATAGTTGCAAAAATTGCTTATGAGAGACTAAACAGGAGGATAACTTGTCATGATCCGAACAACATACATACATGAACATGAACTGAGCTCAACATATCTTATCACATAAGTATAAACTAACCTGAAACTCTTTCACACATTTAGTTGCGAAAGGGATAAACAAGACTCCAAACAAGAGGTTGATCTTGAGATATCCTAGTCGACATATCGCACGTAGATATGAACTGGACGTATATATATCTTAAGGCCGACATAATGCAACTATACTTACTTAGAAGCTACAATCTTTTTCTTAGTGATCAAAATAGAAACCAACTTACACATATTCTCGACAAACTATTGAATTTGAAAAAGGAGTTCGTGTGGGATAGCACTTGCAGGGAGAGGAGAGATCGTATCACTGTGGGGATCTGATCCGAATATGACACCATTTCCTTTTATTACATACAACACATAATGCTTTACATTTTGGTCTCACAATCTCCTCATATAAATCTGAAAGTTTCTTCTACAAAACAGATCAAAAGGGTCTCTCTGCCTCATAAGTCTAGAACTGATACATCAGATTACTGTAAAAAGAAAGGGTGACAATGGGCCAAACGGGAAAGGGAGAGAGTGTGTTTTGTTTTGTTTTGTGTTGTCTCTACACAGAAAAGAGATGTCTGAATCTTTGATACATTTGGCATCTCATCATAACCTTCAACGAGATTATACACAGTGATATTCTCCTTTTTTGGGTTACTGATGTAATTATAATACATCCACACCATTTTTTTTAATCAAAGGTAAAACTCACTGAAATCCAAATGTAATGGACAACTAATATAGATATGGGGGAGCTTCCTCACCCTACTTGACAGCGGCCCAACCCTTCAATGAATATCAGGTCAGAAGATCGAATCCTGATAAATGTTCAATTATTAATGTGGGTTTGTCGATCATTCTTTTGGGTTTCGTTGCATGGTTAGTCGGGAAATCCGGCACTCGACTTACAGGGTTAATCCTTCGATTAATATTTTGGAAAAAATAAAATAAAAAAATACTCCATATCCTCGGAGTAGATATGCGAATAGCAAATGGCTAAGGATCCACACGTATATATGGCATTGGTTACGATTCATATCCAGCGTTCAATAAATAAATTTATCCAACTCATCACAATCCGCACACATAAATATAGTCATAAGTGACAATATGATGGGTTAAACTGCAAAAAGAATCTTATAAAATGAAAACTCGTTTGGCTTATATCACGGCGTAATATATAAGAAAGTTACCGTGATTCGCATGCTTGGATCCTTAACATTAGAGCATTAGAATCATAGTGAACATAACAGACTTAATGAGCATAACATAGTTGACTTATTCACCAAAATGAAAAACACTATAAGCAGTTGCAATTTTCAAGATGTGACATGTTTATTTCAGGGAAAAGAGTTGTTTTATATTTGGGAGCAGTTGTGGTGATGTAAAAACAAATCACACCAATGTGACACACGTCCGTCCATCCATCCATCTATCATTCTATCTCACATTACTTACCATGACTTGTCTCCTCCTCATCAGAGACCATTATAAAGAAAAGATGATGATGATGTTATGTGTCAAAGGTCACTGCTCTAATTTTGAGAAGAATTTCCCCGTACAACAGCACAACTAACACGATGCTTGTATCTTTCCGAGAGGGAAAAGTATGAAATATTTGGGGATAATAGCCGATGGAAATGGACACTCCTTCCGGCATACAAAACAACAAGATTTCATTTCTAGTTCACAAATAAATGATTTACGGGATTAGAAAATGATGTTTGTTTTTTAAATTTTTTAAATATTAAATATTATATATATATATATATATCATAAATTATAATCTTAAATCAAAATAATATTCGTATCATATCATTTATTAATAAAATCTATATTTAAATATATATTAAATAATACAGTTGCGCATTCAATTAATCAGGGGATGGAGGGAGTATTAATCTTTGTATTTCTTTTGTTACTATGTTGGTTAATCTCTACTTGCCACGCAGTATTGCTGCGTTGTTTGAGATAATATGCTGTCCATTGTTTGATCTGGTTCTCGTAACTCAATTATCCAAAATAAAATGCCAACATAACATAACAAGACCTAATGCCAAGGCAAATGTTGTTCTAATCCTTTCCGTTTCAATTGTTACACGTTTTTTGAAAAGAAAATAATTTTTTTGGTCATTTTAAAATTTCCTTTATAAATCAATTTATATTGAACCAACATATAAATTTATGTATTTGATAAAAAAAGAATATTTTTTTTAGTGATAAATGAGAATACAAATATGGTTTAGAAGAGAAAATGTGAAATGAGAAGGAAGGAACGATGAATGTAATATAACATATAGTGATTTATTTTTATATTTTTATGTAAAAAAATTATTAAATATGATAGGTTTAATATATATTAAAACGATTAGAATAAAAAATATAATCCATATTGTAATTGAGATTTACCGAAGTTGTTTTCTTTTTTATTTTTTCCTTTTCCTAAAAGAAATAATAAAAGAAGCATGTCCCACAACACAAATGACAAGACTAATCCATGACACCTAGACACCCTATCTCTCACAGTTTCCCAACCCGCAGCCCCATCACAGACCCCTCAAACCAAATCTCCCCACGTGTCGCACACCCACTTCACCCCCACTATTAAAATCCCAATAATCTAATCACACCTCGTAATCATAATCCTCATTGCTGCTAGCCTCTAATATTCTAGACCCGTCACTGATCGCCATAATAGCTTAAAATCGCATGTAACCCAAGGCCTAATTATTTTTCCATATTTGGTTTAAGTCTAAGTCTAAACCTATTGTTCTGATTATTAGGTGTACAGTGTTGCACATTATCACGCTGCACCTTCACATATTAGCCGTGTCTGTGGATTTGACTACACACGAGGGAGGAATTGATGTGGCCTGAGAGATCCCGTACCGTTGGATCATCACAGGGATCCGTTTTGGTGTGGTTTCATTGGTTTTTGTACGGTTGAGATTTGTCCGGGACTGTGGATTGTCCAGGGGATAGTCCACGCTTGAGTGACTTTTTTTCCACCGTTTAATCTTGCGAGATTTCCTTGTCAAAGTTCCAATTCAAATTTGTAATATGATCGAATGTGTCCAAGTAAGGTTGTAATAATATAGAAAAGAAACGTGTAAACACATAATCATGTCATATATAGAATTGAATATGATAATATGCAATCTTATCGATATGTTGAAATACCCCTAAGACAATAATAAAATCTTTTTCGGAACATACAGTATAAAAACCATGAGGTCTACAATACGTTTTACGATAAATATGTGAAAAACGAAATTTGATAATTCCACGACACAAATCGAAAAAATCGAAATTTATATCAAGAAAAACAAGAATCAGGTGTTTGTAATTTGAACAAGACATAAAGAATTACTCCCATCGGTTCAATTTAATTATAACAGTTTGACTCTGCGTATCTGTTGAGACGAAGTTTGAATGATATCGCAACATGATCAAATATCCTTTTTTATAAATTTTTTCATGAAACACTATTGACATTATAAATTATCTATTTCACGTGATGTTAGTAACGAATTTTTTTTATTTTATTAAAACGATAAACAAAACTCATCAAAATATCTTTCGAATGATTAAAATTAAAAAAATTAAATATTATACTTTCTTTATTTCATAATATATGTAACGGAGGGTCACGTAACCATAAAAAGTTCATGACGTTACGAATGATACGCAAGATTATCAAATAATGATTTTTATAAATTTATCGTGAAATATCAAAGATAATATAAGATACAAACTATAACCCCGAAACAAAATAAAAATCATACAACATCATTTACTTCTAAAAATAACACGTCTAAATTCATAATGAATAATATAGTTACTGCAAAATATTGTATATATTATGAAACGAAGGTAGTAATTAAATTGAGACAAAAAAGTGATATTATTTCCATCTCAAAATATAATGAATAGTTTTATCCGATATATAATTTTATATATGTGTTGAATTTTTGTATGATTTGATGAATAAAGAGTATTTTTTTAATGATAGTGGGATATTAGGGTTTATGAAAGAGAATGAGAGGGGAGAATGAAGAAAGTGGTGGGTGTACTGTATCAGATGATAATTTGTTTTGATTTTTTATATAAAAAGGTTATTAAATATTATTACCGTCCTAAAATAATTACAATGTTTTGTCATTTTGATACGTTTCAAAATATTTATAATTTTTTTAATTTTAGAAAATATTGTGTGGTTAAGAATTAAAAAAAATGAAGATGTCAAAATTACGTGATTGAGAATTGAAATTGAAAGAAAAAAAAATAAATTTAATTTTACGTATATAAAATAAATGTTATAATTATAATGAGATGAAGGAGGTATAATATATTGACTATATTTTATCACGATCAAAATAAAATGATATTGTCTATGATATGAGACAGATTTTTATTTTTTTCATGGGCCCGGATCAACAGTATGCGTGTTGCAGTGCCTCCACCAATCCCCTGTCTTTGGCGGGCTCACTCGCAGTGGCAGAACTCGCAGTCTCGCACCACAAAGAGACGCAACGCAACACGAGAGAGAATAAAAGAGCTAACCATAGGCTCGCAGTGTGGCGCAGGCAGCAAAGGGTGGTGCTGTAGGGCGGCGCGGATGACGTCGTCAGTGGCTAACCCACAGTTGCAGCCTACTATGACTAGTGTGTGCTGTGTTGTGTTGTGTTCCGTCTCTTTGATATATGGTGGTTGAATGCCCATTTTGTTATGTTCTTCTTGGACTGTTTCATCGGCCCAAATCGTGTCAGATATTGCCAATAAATGCGACCCGACTTGTGCAATTGACATTAACATTAGCCCCTCACTCCCTCCTATATGTAGTTATGGCATCAAATATCATGTGTAAACCAACACTGTCGTGCCACATGTGTGTTTCATGTTTCAGGTTTTTTTATAGACATGTGAATTGAGTCCAATTGTTAATCCAAAAGTTTAAACTGGTGGGTTATGAGTTATTCATATATATATATATTCTACTTTTTTTTTCACGGTTGATATAAATAAACATACTCACACATACCCTTAATATCTAGATGGACAATAAATTAAAAATGAAAAGGTCCATAAAAGGAGAAGATAATGGAGGATTCGTCATCCTTTTTATGGTAGGCTATACCTTGTCTTTAATATGTTCACAATTTAATGAAGAAAACTCTTTCTATTCACTGTTGCAGCTGTTCCTGCGATCCAGTGAAACAGTACTATCACTCTCCCTCCACTTTGTATATCAATATCTGCTTCTATCTCACACTGCTAGTTGTTGGAGGAGTAGTATTGATAGTAGTAGTAGAAGGCAAAAAAGAAACTTATAAAAATATACGTAGCAGAGCAGATATGAGAGAGCAGATTAAAAGCAAAAGCTGATGATGATGATCAGAGCAGCAGGTGAAGCAACAGAAGAAGAAAGATGGTGGAGAACAGAATAGAGAGATTTGGATACAACAAGAAGTTGATTTGATGTAAGGATTGTGAGAGGGTGTGTGTTAAATGTTTGTTACGGGATTTTGTAAGGTTTGTGTGACGGACCGGATGGAACGATAAGGGTCACATGCATGTTAGGAAGCTTATGATCTTGGGAAACAACTATCGTTACGAAATGCCAATGCTCGAGATTTATATGGAAAGTCTAGGACTTATGCAATCTAAAAAAAGCACTTTGTATACGATCCGCTACCGAAGCAATCTAAAAAATGCCAATGCACTAAATTATTTTACTTCGTGCTCCTCGTTTAATCTTTTGATCAAGTGAGATTGTGATGTAGTTTGATGACGAGCTTGCAAAAATCAAGCATAGCAGATCTTCGGACCCTCAATACCAGCAATGGTTACTCCAGTTCAGAGAAGCGGTTTGAGCATGCTTAATTCTTCTGTTCTTGAAGTTATGCTTTAGATTTCTGCTGCTATTTTTGGGTGCATGATCCGTTTCCACACATTAGAAGCAAGTAATCTGTTATGTATGAGATAGGCAAGCAGTTCGAATAATTTCTATATTTGACAGTTAAATTTGGTATTCTTTTTTGAAGTGGCAATGAAAAATGAATGTTGATGGAGGATCATCCTAACCCACATGATAAGCGACTTAGCCTAACTCCTTCATTGTGGGAAGAGGTGAGGGGATCAAAACCTGCTGAGCGTCGAGATACTTTGTGGTGATGAGTCCGTCAGCGAAAGCTGACGTAAAGGACCCTCCGGGTTTGCATACTATTCGGGTTGATCAAGGAAAATCTTTCGGATTTTTTTTTTAAAAAAATGAATGTTGAGGTAAAAAAAAGCATTTGGGGTCCTGGAATGATTTGAACAGCTTCTCCTTGATGCTAATTTGCAATAGTTGGTCATACAATTTTTGGCATTCATCTGTTTGATACGGTGGAGTAAGCACCAAAATTCTTGGTGTAATTTGCCCGCCCATTTATGTGGTTGTGATGGTGTTCATTGACTGTTGTGTTTCGGAAATTTCATTGGACTTCAAACTCATAGAGTGGATATATCGGGAATATACTTTAAATCCTTTCTTTTGTTATTCCCCTTTCTTCATGGACCATTTTCTCTGATAGACTATGGGGTTCCATTTTTCCTCAAACCTTTTAAAAAAGCCTTTGTTTGCGCCTTCACAAAACTGAGAAGGCTCTACTCGTTTTTCTGTCGATAGCTCTGTAGGCAAATATCCGATATATGCATTGTTTTGTCTTGGGGACGCATACATACATTCAGGGACAAACATATGCTGGTAAAGTAGTCGTCTTGTTCCTGGAATGGTGACCTTTGTTTATTGGCTTAATATTTACGATGGTTAAGATTGTTTTTCTTTCGCTGATTCATTTTGCAGAATGTTCATCATGCTGGACAACCAATGCCTGGTGAAGAGCAGGCAGATATATTGTTATGACCTGCACTCAAGGCACAGCATTTTGAATATTGTAGTATGTAGAGATGTAGCCAAGTCTGTCTGCCTGTCTTATTGCATAGTCAGTGTTTGTGGTGTATGATCGCTGCACTTTCTCTCTTATTCTCAACAGCCGAGACTGTAAGCTTATTTATGAGAAGTCTGCAGTATTGCAATACACAAAGAGCATGGGAGTGTGCGATGTGTATGCCCTTCAGCAGGTACTTGTGTGAAACAGATCTTGGTTCCTCCTCGCTTCTCTCCGTTGCATTATCTATTTATCTTTGCCTTTCTATGCAGGATGTCCAAAAGCGCTTCAGGCAAGTAAGCCTGGTTTTCTGATCAGTTGTTGCTGGTGGAAATCGAGGAACTGCGATCGTCAGCAGTGGAAGCCGCTGTGGATGAAGTTATCGAAGACTTCACTAATCTGGCCGAAGATTCAAGTGATAATGAGTAGCTTGTTTCTAGCCCGTTCTCTTTTTCTTTTGTTTACGCTAGTAATGCAGGTTGTGGCCTTTTGGTCTTTCCATCTTGTATCAGTTGTTTGTATGGAACTAGAAATCGATCTGTACTTCCATAATCTTAGTCCTCTGCAGTTCTCAGTAATCGTAATCAACTTGTGGTGGTTTCGAATCTGAAAATAACGAACAAGGATGAGTAATTGCTGTGCGGCAGACTCCTGCAATACATAGATTACATTACTTATTTATTCAAGCATTAGAAGGCAGTGACACGGACTCATCATCGGCATAAGATGTGAACAATATGACATGAAGGCTCAACAGTGGCAGGAGATTCAAACTATACATTATCTGTAATGTGATGGCCAATCTTCATACGAAGGAGACCAGGCCGCGTTTTTTTACAAACACAACGCACAGTTTACATGCATTAACATATATATCTAGGAGCTGGAATCTTTGTTGGAGGCGATAGGTGGAAGATCGCAGATTTCATTGATCAATAGTGGTGACGATGATGATGGTGCCTCTCCACCTTGATCTGGTGCTTAGCTTCCTTCACGAGGTGATCCTCATTAAGTGCGAATCCAGCAGCTCCTTCCAAATGTAGGCTCGCTGCCAAGCCTAAAACAACACAAATAGATGATATTTTCATAATAGGAGAAAATATTTCATCAAAATCAATGTCCTTTCTCTGACTAAATCCCTTAACAACCAATCTAGATTTATAACGGGATTGTGAAGAAAATTCATCTTGCTTTAATCTACACACCCACTTGTTTTTTTTAAAGGTTTTTTACCTTTAGATAACCTTACCAACTCAAAAATATGATTCTCATGAAGTGATTTCATCTCATCCTGCATAGCTTCAAATCATTGGCGATTGCACTCGTCTTCCACAACTTCTGCAAAGCCCTCTGGTTCATCTGCATCAGTCACACAAATATACTGATCTAAACGATACCTGGTAGAAGGTTGTCTTTCTCTATTAGATTTACGAGTCCTGGCACTTTCTGTATTAACAGGTGGAATCACTGGCTCAGGAACTACAACATCTGGTTCAGGAACGATGTCCTCTATCACAACTGGATCTGGGACCTGTTCTGTCTCTGGATCATATACGTCTTGATGTTCCTGCTCAACATGTGTAGGAGCATGTGAATCAGGAATGGAATCCAAATCAAGCAAATCATCATTAACCTGTGGTACTGAAATCTTTGATTTCTCAATGTCCCTGATTGTTTGATCTTTCATAAATACAACATCCCTGCATCTTACAAGTTTTTTTTTTCCAACTGGATCATAAAACTTGTAACCGAAATCATTCTGATCATAACCAATAAAAAATCCATTGCCATGATTTCACATCTAGTTTGGACCGCTCATCTCTTGAAATATGCATAAAGGCCTTGCATCCAAAGACGCGCAAATGATCATAAGAAACATCTTTACCTGTTCAAACTCCGTCGAGAACATCAATATCTAAAGGAACACATGGAGTAAGATTTAAAATGTATATAATTGTATTCAAAGCCTTACCCTAAAAAGATTTTGGTAGTTGTGCTTGTGAAATTAGGCATCTTACCCGTTTCACCAGTGTTCTGTTCATCCTCTCAGCTAATCCATTGAACTGAGGTGTCTTGGGAGGAGTTTTTTGATGGCGAATACCCTGCTGCATGCAATACTAATCAAAAGGACCAATATACTCTCCCCCGTTATCACTTCTGATGCAGTTCAACGTCTTTCCTGTTTGTCTTTCAAGTAAAGCCTAAAACTGCTTAAAAACATCTAACACTTGCCTTTTAGATTTTAAGGTATATACCCAAAGCTTTCTTGAATAATCATCTATGAAGGTAACAAAATAAAGGGATCCACCAAGTGTTCTAGACTTCATAGGACCACAGACATCAGAATGCATCAAATCAAGAATACATGGTTTCCGTGAAGGAGGGGAACTTTTGATAGTAACCCTGTTCTGCTTTCTTGCTACACAATGCGCACATTTCTTTAGTGAAAAATTTTTCAACCTCTTGAGGATGTTCTTCCTGACCAAAACTCTCAATCCTTTTTCACTAATGTGACTCAGTCTCTTATGTCATAACTCAACTGTTTTTTCATCATCAACTGCATTGATCCTGTCAATAGACAATTTCGCATGCATAATATATAAAGAAGAACATTTCTTGTCTCTAGTCACAACCATAGAATCTTTAGTGGCTTTCCATTGACGGTCATAGAATGTGCTGTAGTAATTCTCATTATCCAGCTTACCTGTGGAGATCAAATTCAAGCAAATATCAGGTATATGTCTAACATTGATCAAAACCAACCTCATGCCATTATTGATCTCTAGACACAAATCACCGATGCCCACAACTGCAACGGACTCATTATTATCCATCTTCACAAGCTCAAAGTCACCTGACCTATAAATCCCTGGGAGACGTAGCATGAACAGATACACCACTATCAATCACCCAACTGGAGTCATGGCATACAAAATTCACGGCATCACTGTCAAGCATAATCAGAAAGTCATCTGAAAATACAATAACATTGTTGTCATTATTATCAAAATAAACCCTTTTCTCTTTCCTAACTCTTTCAGTTCTCTTTTAAGTTGACGACAATATCTTTTAGTATGTCCTTTCTGATGAAAGTGATAACACTCAACATTTACAAACTTATTAAATTTACCTTTCCTTTTACTGTGAATTTTGTCCTTGTTTACTGAACCACGATTCTCATTTCTATTCCGCTTTTCCATAACCAAGACATCGAAATGTGAAGAAGAACTTTGAGTTTTCCTTTTCAGTTCTTCATTCAAAATACTACTCTTGGCTAAATCCATGATAATAGTACCATCTGGGGTCGATTTAGACAAAGAAATCCAAAAGATCTCGTAAAGTACTAAACAACTACAAAGCCTGAATCTCATCATCAAACTTGATACTCATAGCAGCTAATCGATTTATAATTCCTTGAAATGAATTTAAGTGATCAGATAAAGAAGTACCATTATGATATCTCAAATTCATCATTTGTTTTATCAAAAACAACTTGTTATTTCTAGTCTTTTGAGCATATAAATGTTCGAACTTATCCCATAAAATCTGCGTATTTGTATCCCTAGAGATATGATTCGAAACATTATCATCTATCCATTGTCTGATATACCAATAATCTTGATGATGAACTATTTCTCATTCATCTTCAGTTTTACCATCGGGTTTTCCTTTACCAAACACAGACAAATAATAATCTTTCACATACAGAAGATTAGTCATTTTTTCTTTACATACATGATAATTAGATCTATTTACTAATATGAGTTTCCATAGTTTTACACAGTCCAAAATAAACACGGCTCTGATAACACTTTGATGGGAGGACACACATCCGACTTATATCGGATTAGCACAATGGAATTCACACGTCTCTTCATTTATCCGAACATGTTAGAAAACTATACTAGTGCACATAATACCATCCAGAGCATAAACGGAAAGGACACGTAATTTTAACGTGGAAAACCTTCCCATAAAGAGGAGTTAAAACCACGAGACCGTAGTCCACTTCAAATCTCCACTATCTTCAAATAATAAGCATACAAAGGTCCTCTATAGATAATACTAGAGACATGCAACAACAAAAACATCAAGATCATGATCTTGACACACAAGAGAACCAAGAGAAGAGATCACCTAAGAGACTCTCGTCACAAAACTGACCGTTAGATCTGAAGAATCAAGTGTCGTGAACCATTTGACCAAATTCGAGGACAATCGGACACCGGATCAATCTCAATCCACTCCCCTGAAGCGAGCTGCGTACACCAATTTTTGCACCAAAAATCCACTGTGGAAGCTGTTGTTCCTTTTGTGATTTTCCCTGGTCTTCTAATACATGTACCTTGCTAATACATGTACCCTGCTGATTGTACATATAATATATACAAAGCTAGCATGCACACACCAGATAATTGCATGAAAAAGTCTCTCGACAATGTCACAAACACACTAACACTACTCCACATGAGAGTGATACTTAAACTAACATTTGTCATGCGACTTGAAAAAAGAAGGAAAAGGTTCTTCAAATACGTTTTTCATAAATATAAAACTACACCTTCCGAGATATAAACACAACTTCAAGTGAAAATGTTGGCCTGAAAAATCAGACGAAAAGCGACGTTCTAGCTTCTCAAAATGCTTCACATTTTCAACCCCGGTGAACTACGCAGTGCACTCAAAACATCAAAAAAAAAAAAAAACGTATGCTCTACTAAATGTTTACTTGTCAATAACATTCTACTTAATTGTCTGACCATTATGCTCTACTAAATGTTTACTTGTCAATAACATTGTACTTCACATCTGAAATTTTAAAACACTTGTAGATATACATTGCTAATGATAGCATACTTGCTGTTCTAGGGACGCAAAGCCGTAACGTCTATTAATATGAAATGTTGCTTCTAGTTTTATTGACAAGCCTACGTAAAGAAAAAAGTAGTATTTGCAATCCATAACTGGTGGTCGATTTCCATAACTGGCGAGGAAAGACCGCTGATTTCACTCGATCACACATAAATAAAATGAACACATAAAATAAGAACACAGATTTCACTCAGTTTTACATGAACAAGATTAGTAGTAATCGCAGAACTCATCAAAAGACAGAGACACAACGGTTAACACACAATAAGATCTTGAAGTGCACCAAATGGAAGTGCAATTACTGAATCAAGAACAGATCAATTATTACTATATTTTTCAATTTTACTATGACAAAAGAGTACTTCCTGTCGAGTCCCCACTTTGGCCACCGCAAATTTTCTTGCTTCTAGACTATTTCGCAAACAAAAATTACTTTTGATCCAATTCAGCCTCACGATAATACAAAAATCAAGCGTACAAGCATAAATCAATAACATCATACAATGAGTCACTGTGATGGATTGCCATCAACTTTAAGCTGCAGACCATCTTCTTCTGGAGGAAACCATAACCAGTGGTCGATTTCCAACCCAACTCATTGTATTTCACAATCCACATTTTTCTCCAAGCAAAATTTCAATGGGCAAGATGTGGTGATCTAGTCCTTTAGCATGAACTTCTCGAGGGCCGACAATAGGTAAAGCAATTGAGGTTTATACACCTCGAATTATATTTGTTCTACAATTAAGTGGTAGAAGAATTGACCCGAAAAAAAAAAAAAAAAACACTGCTTTCTCTCAATTTCTCAACTCTCTTGCTGAGATCCTTTCAAGTTCTTCTTCTCTAGTTTCCTAAGTTTGCACTATAATCAAGGGGGAAAGAAGGAACGAGGGAAGTAAGTGATTTTCCCTAAGCTATTTTGGTGTTAAATTAATTTCTAGGGTTAGGGTTTGAGTTTTCTTTTTTGTTGGATTAAATTGTCCAATTTGAGCCTTGCTTTTGCCTTAGATACCAAGTAACTTTATCCTCCATATGAGTAACTAACCAGTGGAGGAGAGGGTAAGATAAGTAATCCCGGGACCATTAATCCAATAGGATAATGAATACTCCAGGACAAATAATCCGGGCAACGAACGTGGGATAAGGAGTTAAATACGACTATGTCAGTTCGATGATATCCCTAGCTCTCGATTAACCTCGCTGTCTTCGAGCTACTGACAATACCGAATACGCTCGTCCTTCCTCAGGTGCCGAAACCCGTCGTTACAAAGCAAGTCTACGGTTTCGGAATCGGAGTCGTACGTGATGGAGTCGACGACCGTGACGCCTTCTTTGTATTTATAGGTGGAAGCGTTTGAATTTTTGTAAGGGTAAAAGTGTAATGGATTATTTCGATAGTATTTATTGAGAGAGAAAAAAAGAAGCAAAGGTGATATTTTTTTATAATTAAAATTTTACGGTGATATCGATCGAGAAGAAAATTCCCGAAATAATTCTTTGAACAACCGAACACCCCATAAATACATAGTCACCCATTGGAGTGGCAAGTACCTCACTTAACAACTTGACACCTAACGAGCTTCGAACCCTTGATCTCCCAGCATTAGAGGATCTAACCCTTGGTCTCCCAGCATTAGAAGATCTGGCCATGGCTCGTTTGTCATGCCGGATCACAATTTCAGAATGATATTACTCTAACATATATTTTGATTCTCTTTTCAAACAATGTTCATCCGATTGTCTCGTCAACTTTGTCATATTAAAATATATGATTCGTACAACGATTAATGTTTATTGATAAATTTATATGAAATATTCTTTTTTATGTCAATCAAAGTTTGCTACAAAAAGTCCCCCGTCATCCATTCCGGTTGCACAGAGCATGGAATCCGAAATCATAACTGAATCATCACCACAGAATAATCCCCAAATATGAATAACCCCTCTCCGTTTGTTTTCTTTCTTTTTTGTTTTTTAAGATGAGATAATGACTCGGGATGATTCAGTCCAGTCCCGACCTTGTGATCAGGGGATAAAAGGGAACCTTATAATCAAGGGAACTATTTTCATTGACAAAGATATAGGCCATTTTCATGCCAAGGAAATATTTAAGTTTGTCCATATCTTTGATGTGAAAAGTAGTACAAAAGTGATTCTTGACTTCCTGTAATAAAGTAAAGTTAGAACCACATATAAAAATATAGTCTACATAAAATAGAACAAAAATAGAAGTAGTAAAGCGATGCAAAATAAATAATGAATGATATGCTTTGGATTGTATAAAGCCAAAGTTTATGAAGACTATAGAGCGTTTCGAATACCAATTTCTTGAGGTCTGTTTAAGATCGTATAGAGATCTATGCAACTTACAGGCCAACTGCTTCCCCTTTGGTCGATATCCTGGTAGTGGTTTCATGTATATTTTTTCAAGAACATCACCGTTGAGGAAGGCATAGTGGACATCAAGTTGCTAGGTTGGCCAGGTTTGCGCAACGACGATGGTCAGAAGGGTGCGTATCGTGACAAGTTTTGCAACTGGAGCATATGTATCATGGTAGTCGACTCCTTTTGCAATTAGACGGACTTTATAAGGTTCAATAGTGTCGTCTGGATTTCGTTAATTTTAAATGCGTGTTTTGATTGAATTGCACGTTTCCGGTTGGAAGAGGAACTTGGCAAATTGGCCCATTTTTAGGTTTAGGGTTTTATTTTAATATTTAGGGGATTTATTTTTAAGACGTAGGATGTTTTGAGGGGTTTTTGTTTTTTTTAGCAATTGGATAATCCAATGGCCTGAAATCACTACAGCCGGACTCCTCGGGAAGGAGTACAGCCGGCAATCCTATTCCACCAAAATCAAACAAATTCTGGATGAGGATCTCGGCACGAATTTTGGGTTCGAGATACTCAATGCACTCGACTCGAGTGTTCGTGATCAAGATTGAGTTCGTTCTAGATCGAATTCGATCGAACTGTTGATGAGCCTGGTTGTTGTTTTTGATTTTTTGTTTCTTCAGTTGATGATATTGCTGCATTTTGGTCGAAAAACTCTTTTCCATATATTGCTGCAAAAAATTGGATTTTTGCTAATTAGGTTGTGATGTAATAATGTTATTTTGATCGATACTGGACTGTGATTGGTTATTGACATATTAGTGCATTTGCTATTTCAACTTGGCAATTGATATATTGCTGCCAAAAAATTGGATTTTTGCTTATTAGGTTGTGATGTAATAATGTTACTGTGATTGGTTATTGACATATTAGTGCATTTGTTATTTCAACTTGGCAATTGTCCATCTGTTATTAGCTCTTTTTGCACGCGTTTCAGATTAAGATTTGGGTTTATTGTTTCAGGTTTCTTGTGTGTGTTTTTATAATTGGTATATTTTTAAAGCTATTTTAGGGTTTTTTTTTCCAGATTTTTAAATTTTTTTTATGGAGAAAGGGTTGTTTTTTGGGTTAACACTTACCAGCACATAATCTTCTGCTTCACTGCCTCAACTGTGAAACAGGAGTATACATCAAGAGCAAGAAAAAAATTGTGGCCAAACCCCCTAAATTAGATCAACTGGAATTCAAATATAACTATAAAAAGCGTGAACATACATAATTTAAAAAGTTCGAAGGGGATCGAATACCTCCTCCTTTATCAATTCAGGCATCTCAACAGAGTAGTCATTCCTGGAGTTCCAGACAGAAGCGATATAGCACACACAACGACAGGTTTCGACCTTAACACAACAGAACACATGAAACTGGCTAATCGATAATGAAACAAGTAATAATACAACCGAGGATGACGACAAGTACATACAAAGTTAGACTAGCTCTACCTTCGAGATATCAAAATTGGTAGGCGATATATTGAGGACATCAAAAGGCAGCAGGCCCATGACTTGCCCCGAAGCCTGCAAGGGATGATAATCAGGAGGCAAAAGTTAAATCTTAATACAAGAGCGGAAGCTGAAGGAGACGCCAAAAATAAACACTGGGAATCCACCAAAGACCACCAGTGTAGAGGCAATTGCAGATCTACCTACTCGAAGGCTTGTTACTCGCTATCAACTCTACAAGCGAACACAAGCACAACCTATCATATTTACAGTGAAAACTGGCATCCTTCCCCATATCTGCTGGGACCAAAACACCGTCTTTGTAGACGAATTCTGAGTTCAATTCAAGCTGGTTACAAGGGGAAGGATTCATCTCGGAATGGTCACCCTTTTCCGAGTGACAAATGCATGCCATTGATGTGAACAGAGTCTCTTCTGCGGTTCTGCATTGGCATTTCTTCATCTCTTGGGACTTACTCTGACGTCCGCAAACTGATTCCTTGTCAATCGAACTGAGGAAACCTCTGTCACTGTACAACTTCACGAGCACTGAGCTGAAACTCGTAGATAGAGTAGCAACAAGATCATGGGCGGCCCCTACATTCAAACAGCCCCCAGCCGATTCCCACTCCTCGAACACTATTTTATGCACTTGTCGCTGGAGAGCACATAAACATTCACGGCAGCAAGAATAAGAACAGAAGGTTCCGGGTTCTACTGAAAGGGAACTAGTCTTTTCTGACGATAAGTTGCCCCGAGTATCACCACCACCGTCCCCCTCTTCAACATCAACAACCATTGTCAATGAAGTAGATTGATCGTGTACCTTAAAAGAACTGCAAAGGTCACCACTATTTACTTCACCTGAACTATGAGCATCACAGTCTCGATTGGCAGGGGAAATTGCATCTATAAACCCATTAGACTGATTCATGAACTCGGTCCCTGCACCAGCTGTAAGATCGTTCACATGATCAGAGACAAACGGCTTGGATGCAGTTTCCCTCTTCTCGTTAGAAGTTATACTGCCTGATTCATCAAAGCTCATAGGATCTGGAACATCAGCATGCAACGTTTGATCTCGATGAACGACCAAATACTTTTCACCTTCCACGATCTGAGGTTCTTTTTTAGAATTTCCATTTTCCTGCATCAAGTTGCTAACTGGAGATGCAGCTTTTCCTTCAGGTATTTTCTCTATGTTCATCAAGTCTCCTGAATTATCATCAACATCATCAGCACATACTTTGTTTAAATCAAGGGGTTCTTTGGTCTCAACAACAAACCCCCGTGGAAATTTTTCCACTGGTTCCAACTCAAGAAAACCATCATTTAGAGGATTTGACTCTCCATTGAGCTGACTTCTAGCATTAGCACATGTTGCATGTCCATCAAGAGATCCATCTCCGATTGGCTTGCCCGGAGCTGTAGTCCTATTATCCATCTCTAAACTGAAAAATAGAGAATTTTATGTCAGAAAATATTCTTTGCAACAAATATATATAACCACAAGGCTATAAGCATAAGGATACTGCAGTCTACCTTCTCAAGCCATATTTCCAGGCATTCACCACATCCTCAAGGTAAGCCACTTGTGACAAAAGGCTGATGAACTGATATCTATCCTTCCCCGTCTGAATCTTCATATTGATCTGTTTAACCAGCGACTCCAGAACCGTCCTTACCTCAGATGAAACTTCTGAGAGTGATGTATAAACACCTCTATATGCGGACAAGCTAACAGCAACAAGGCCTCTCACCCGATAAAGCTTGTCCTTTCCCTTGACAAAGCCAGGAGAACGAGCAATAGCATCTTTAACCAATGAATCATCAGGGCGCACAATGCAAGAGTTAAACGGCCAGCCTTTCCAAGGTCCACGTATGTCTGCAGATGGACCTTCCTTCAACTTGGATGTCACCCAACAAACCTCAGAAAAATGTGGATATCTTAGAATCTGGTAGCCAAAGGTAGATATGGCCAGTGCCAAGTTTGATTTGGTTCTCATGCTTCTCGTATTGGACAGAACCGGAACCTTTTCTGAAGGGACGTCTGGACGCTGTATTTTTGCCTCAGGTCCCTCCGTGGTCCCTTGGCTCGTTTTTAGATATTGACAATCTTGTTCACCTCTGTCATGACCATTTGGCATCACATTTGGATTTGAATGGACATGGCTTCCTTGACGAACAAACTGTACAAACTGTAACACTAAATCTCTGGATAATTTAGCAGAAGCTGATCGCAACACCATATCCTGATTCAACCTCCCGTCCAACTGCAGGGTGATTCGGGGAATTGCATAATCCGAAGAAATTGACACTTCTGATGGCAATGAATCACTTCCAAAGAAATGCCTGATTCTTTCTGGCAGCTCTGCACACGGAACCTCTGAAGTGGCCTGGCAATTGAAAAAAGCAAAGGTGAAGAAATGATTTCTAACTATTGACAAGAAGCTCACTGTGCAAGAAAATTGACTAACAAGAAAACTCGTAATTTCCTGATTAGACAATGAGTTAATGACACCAAAAACTTAATAATAACAAATTAATTACTAAATCATGAACTCAAAAGCATCCTGTAGTGCTTTAAGAGCCAACACAGGACATCAGAAAGCAATCAAAGTTTGCAGTATATCGAAGAATAATCACACGAATCAAAGAAAAAGTATCACATCAGAAACTTTCAGATCTACTCATCCACTGAAACCATCACTATTATATAAGCGAAACATCAAGGAGCCATAGTGGAGTCCCGAAAGACAGGATTCCTAATTTAAACTTCAGCAGAATACCAATTAAATTGAAAATATATTTTCATAATCCCGCAAATTCTTCCAGGCTCATAGATTTTTATATCCATTGGTTCCAGTGTCAATTCTACACCATGAAACTGCACAACAATTCAAGTCAACATCATTTATGAGGTAGTTACACATTATTAAACAAGACGGGTGAAAAAAAAAAATCAACTTTCAGGACTCAATTCAGAACGCACAAAGAGCAGCAAGAGCAGCCTGATTCTTTGAATCCTCGTCTTGTTTTTCCATCATTTACGACCACTACTAATTTTCTGCAGCACCTAAACTTTTTATCAAGATTAGCTTTTTATCAAGTTGAATATAGTGCCATGCTACTCAACCAGGCTGAGTTTTTACTTTGCTGTGATCTTTTGGTATCTTTTGCTTTTTTGCTTTTTTTTTTTTCCTTTCTTTTTCTCTCAAACTAATGTCTAACACTAAAGATTCTACTCAAGGGAAGATTTTCCTCCTGCAGCATAACAAATGAAGACAGAGTGACAGAATGAAAGGTATCGAAGTGGCTGTCTCCTAGATGTTGAAACCAAGATAGATTTCTATTTGCAGAGAGGATGACTGGCAAGCAGGCATTGTACAGCACAGAACTGAGAGAAATATGTAAAAAAAGCAGGGTGTAAAAGAGGCCAAGCAGAACAGAGTGATTTCTTTTTGTCGGTGAACTTCCTCAAGGCACCCCATTATAAGCTCCAAGCTACCAACAGTACTTTCAGCAAGATAGAGTGGATGACCCAACAAAGATTTTGACGGAAATTATAAGACATAATTTTTCTTATCATGAATTTGAGCTATAATGCAGAAAAGTTTCTGAAATGTGACACACTAACTTCCAAATAGTTTCTGAATCATTGACAGGATAGTATGTGTCATCCTTTGTTGAGAGACTCCTTTGACTAGACGTCCAAAATTTAGCAAAGAACGCTAGTATGCCTGTTGTATCTTAATATATGCCCCTAACATGCAAGTTCTTTATCCAGAAACCTGGAACATAGACATGCCGTTCTCAACCTGTCGAAATCAATGAGGATAGCTGGAGCTTGGAAGTTTAACTTCAATGACTTCTTCAAAGGTGCCGTAATACTCAACCAAAACCTAAGTTTAGGGCACAGCACAATGGATGCAACACACATAAAAAAATATTCAAGAGATATGTTCTAACAAACTAATGCCAACATCTAAAAGAATAAAATCACGATCAACAGAATTTGTAGCTTGTCAAAATTATTCAATAAAAGGGCCAAGGATCTGATGGAATCATGGAAGTCTTACCAAGATAATCAATGGCCTGGATACGCATATGGATTCCACCTGCTCAACAAAGGAATTCCACATATGTGAAGCACTATTCTCTTCATTTCCAGGTTCTTCAGAATCAGCAGTTTCTGCATTGGGATTGCACATCACACCATTTAAGACACCAACTGCATCATGCTCCTGGCCTTTATCGTCTTGGAAAACTTCATGATGACATTCTATAGCCCACAAATCAATTCTAGGCAAAAATAATGTGCATCTCTTCAAACTAGAACACTTCACTGCAACAGAAAAGAAGTATAAGTATCTTTACATAATAAATTTTAATTTCAGAGAACACACGGGAGGACACGTGGCGAGGACAGACTCTGGATACATAAACAGTCATCTAAGCCATTCAAGTAGTCATGAAACTGATACTTAGAGATTGACAAAGATACATAATAGGGTATCAGATTAGAACAATAAGAGCATGGGCTGACCTCATAATTCAATTTGCAAATCACGGCAATGAATGGAGCCCACCAGATTCAAATTTGATCATTCTAGCGAATCTATGTCTGGACGAATTATTAGTTTATATGGTACTAATAGGAAAAGTGACACCTCTAAAGCACCAACACAGGCTTCAGGCAATTCCTTAAATTAAAAAAAAAAAAGGATTTTGAACTCGGGGTACTTTCTTATAGCCTTCTATACGATTTTCGCCTTGCTCCATACGCTAATGTGCAAGGAAAAATGGGTACGTTTAAATAAATGGCATCACCCATGGTAAACATACAAGTTACAGAACATACTTAGTACTCCCGTGATGCCCTGCACCATATCACCACGGCCCTCCAGTGAAATCGTTGCAAAATCAAGTTTCTGGATTTCAACATTCCCAACAAAACCTTGAAGGATGCAAGAAGCAAGATGATTTTGACCCGAACTTTGGCTTCCTGCAATCAATACCCTATATCCAGCTCTGTTTACTGATCCATGACTTAAATTTATAAGCTTAACAGAGCATGGGTTCTCAACACTGTAAGTATCAGATCTTTCAACATCATCACCACAAACATTATTCGGCAAATGGCACCAACAAGCAGCAGCATCAGTGACTAGGACGCCAACATCAGACAGACGCCTTGCTATGCAATTAGCAATATCAGATTCTTGAACTAAATCCCTCGCACAGTGCCACCATTCTTGAGTGTGCACGTTTTTTTGCATAGAAGCAGACACGATCGTATCTTTAATAATGCACACTGCCTTCACCAGTGGAGGAGGTAACCAGATACGATCATCAAGAAAGAGGGAAATTAGCAAGTTGCACAATGGCGGCAAGAGA
This sequence comes from Drosera capensis, assembly GCA_001925005.1. NCBI lineage: Eukaryota > Viridiplantae > Streptophyta > Magnoliopsida > Caryophyllales > Droseraceae > Drosera > Drosera capensis. The sequence continues at coordinate 138,107 of LIEC01005993.1, forward strand.
CAGGAAACCAAATGAGTTTGAAGCGGAGATCCGACAATTTCATTGGCAGACATACCTGCCTCCCTTCGAGAACATGGAGGAGGACAACCTAAAAGTGCCTCCATCCAATCTCTCTCCTCGACCACAAAATTAGGAAGTTCTGGAAGTTTTCCTTTTAAAGAATCCTCTGCAGCAGCAGAAAGAATTTCCTGTAGTGGACAGTGCCTTTTCAGAGCAATAACAGCAGTTTGGGCACAAAGAGCCTGCAGATCAGCACCAGCAAAACCAACAGTCCTTGTCGCAATCCACTGGAGCAAGTGACCAGTGACTGGCTTTGGCCAACTTTTGGTGTGAAGGGTCAAGATGGCAGCTCTATCTTTTATAGATGGTAATGGAAAATATATCTCTCGATCAAATCTCCCGGGCCTTCTCAGTGCTGGATCCACAGCATCAGGACGATTTGTTGCACCTATGACTATGACGGAACCACGAGACTTCAGACCATCCATTAAAGCTAGCAAGGTGGAGACAACTGAACTGTGGGTCTGGTCTTGATTTCTTGTACGAAGAGGTGCCAATCCATCGATTTCATCAAAAAAGATAATTGATGGTTGAAACTTCTCAGCAACATGAAAAAGAAGTCTAAGCTGCCGTTCAGCATCACCGACATATTTTCCTAAACAGTCAGCACCTTTTCGTGCAAAATAAGCAATTCTTCGGCCACCACGAGCACATGAACCAATTAATGCTCGAACTACTAAAGTTTTTCCAGTTCCAGGGTAACCATGCAACAAAACACCCCTGGGTGGTGTCAGACCCAAGTTGTCAAAGAACTCAGGATATAGCAGAGGTAATATGACCACCTCTTTCATACAGCGAATAACGTCTTGAAGGCCACCCACAGATTCCCATCCCTCAAAGAGTTTTTCTCCTTCAGCTTGTGGGCCTCCAATGTAAACCGGCGCAATCCTTAACATATCACGTTGAAGTCTCTTAGTTTCACGTCTTAGAAATTCTTCATCTTCCCCACACTTTTCCATCCACTTCTCTTCTGCTTCAATGTCCTTCCGCCAAGCATCAATTGACAACTTCCTCACTTCCAACTTCATTTTCTTAGCCTTCAATTTCTTTATATGCTGTGTGTAGAGTGGACCACGAGGTTGAAACAAATACCTATGGTCTGTGCAGGCGATCAGAAACTTCTTATGGTCAAATACGCAGCCACTAGCACGTGCACAAGGCTGTGAATTGAAGAAAGGTAAAAAAAAATATTGCATGAGGCAACTGGGTACAGCTGTTCCAGATAATGATCATTTTTGCATTTATTTTATGGATTAAAGAAAAGGGCACCAAAAAAGATCTGCTTATGACAGTAAACACAGAAGTGTGGTCAGGTATACATGATACCAACACAAAGACGAATACAATAGCTAGATGATAAATAGCAGACACAGGGAAATTAAATTTCTATTCAGCACATATTCTCCATTGCTCAATTTCATACTACTTCTATAACATTTAGGAATAAGAATCATTATGATTGATTCCTTCTCGGTTTTGTGCAAAAGAATAAACACATTACAACACGGACACTTGACAGGAGGGACAGGAATGGCCTGGACATGGGTCTGGGGTTAGGAGGGAAGTTAACCATTGTAAATTCTGGAAACAATAGCCTTATATAGGTTATGCTAAACTAGCATAAGGTGATCACTAAAAACTCACCAACTCAATTCAAAGGTCATTTCAACCGCTTGCATAAAAAATAGAGTTTTGAACAATGAAGTATTCTTCCCATGGAAATAAGAATTAAAGATCAACAAGTAAAGCATAAAGAAAGCAGATACCAGGTGATACGTTCTTGGGCATCTATCCACACGGCACCCAATAGTTGCTCCACGTCTCCCACATATCGTGCACTTCAAAGCTCTTCCTCGGGAAAGAGCTGCCCTTGTATTCTTTAAGCACCCTAAACCAGCAAAATAAACCTACAATCATATGTAAGAAGAGATCAAAAGAGGATGCAAAACAACTGTGTTCTTTTTCTTTCTTTCTTACTCTCTTCTTCTTTTTTTCAAAGGACACGGACAAAGTGAAAGTGGAGAACAAGAAAATTCAGCTGAAGGTCATTTCAGTAATGAAAAACTTAAATACATGTGGATAAAACCAACCATAGCATAGTGCAAAGGTACAAGCGCATCAAACATCAGTAAACTGGAGACATAGGACCTATAATCTTCAGGAGAATCAGGAATACTTCATCACAATCCCATGTTGAAACGGAGGAACATATTGGCCATCACTCACATGTTTTCGTAGAATAGGTGCATAGATTATAATTTCTAAGGCCAAGAGGAAAAGTTCAGCTTATAACCTAAAATATAAGAAGTTCGTATGTGAATGATCAAAAGATTTAGGATAACTCTGAAGTTAGATTAATTCAGAACCCAATAATCAGTAATCAACAGAAATAAGTCATTTCTGCCTGCCTACACCAAACAAAGTAATCTACACCCTCTTTTTAACCCAATAAAGATCATTTATTGTATTCGATCGAATAACCATATGGCCCTGAAACAAGGTGAAGAGATATGATACAGAGATATATATTTCTTCCGTTGATAAAGCAACCATTCACATCTTCAATAAGAAAAGGAGAGTACAAGACTCAGAAAGTAAAATTTAGATTCTAAATTTCTAATCCAAGTGGCAAAATCTTTATTTTCATAGAGATATTCTTTCTTTACGAATCAAGTATCTACCTCTTATCAAAAGCTCCTGGCACTAGGAAAACAGGAACGTCTTCAGTCAACACAAATTTTTTTAGTCAAAGTTCCTAAATGGAAAAATCTGGATTCTACATTACACTACGAGTAGGAAACGATGAAAGAAATTGTTGAAGAACATAGTGACAGGAAAAAAAAATCATACCTCAGGACTCCAAACAGCACACTGCTGATGCACCCATATGCCAGCAATACCATAACGATCATTGACAGGGCCTAAAAGCCGTCCAAGCCAGCCTGGTTCATCTACAAACCCATCCCACCGGTCATAGTTTGGTTCCTCTGCACCTGATGAGCCACTATAAGCCTCATGGTCACTCTCGGCTGCATCTTGTATCAGTTTCTTGGGAGGCTTTCCATTGGCACTAGTACCGCATAGCCCACATCTTCTCCCCTCCTTGGAATATCTGTGTCCAAGTCCAGCAGAAGAATTTTGGTTGGACAGTTTCTCTGCATTCTTGTCCTCCGGCTCAAGAAGAGCATGCCTGTTGACATTCTCTTGTCCATCTTTCAACAAGTGATGCAACATAGGCACCGCTGCACTATCCTCCTGCTTCACTTCTTCCTCTTCATGTTCAGACAGCTTCAATATCTGTCTTGGTCCAACAGTCCTGTCAGAATCATCACCAATCAGCAATTGACAATCACCATGTTCTTCATCGTCCTCTTTCACAGAACTGCCAACAGACATCTCCACATCACCTTCGTCATCAGTTTCCCTCGACGACAGTGAAGCTTCATCATCACTTTCACTTGCAGAAGAACCCACGTCACCATCAAGCATTTCAACACCAATATCACACGAATCCCTAATCCTTCCAGCCCTCCTTGTCTTCCCAACAGTCAATTTTTCTTCATCAGCCACTTCTCTTTCCCTCAACCTATCCCCACCCGACTTCTCCTCCGGCTTCCCCTCATCTAAATCCTCATATAGTCGCCTCTTAGCACGAGGTGAATCCGCCTTCCTCTTCCCCCCTCCCAACCCGTCCTCCTTAACCCTAGACCTCAACCTCGATCTCAAACTCCCAAGCTCATCCTCCGAATCCCCCGTCTTATCCTTCTCCCTCTCCTCCAAAACCCTAACACTCCCATCTCCATTCTCACCACCCACCTTCCTTCTCTTCCTCGACGGCAAAGGCGACGAGTCAAGAATCACTGGCGCACGCCTGACCCTCGAGCTCCTCCTAACCCCATCCTCCACCTCCACACTCTCTCTCCCCTCATCCGATCCACGATTACTCCGATTAAACTCATTCTCAATAATCGCATCGAGTCGCTTATGCTTCTTACGCATCCTCCCGTCCCCTGCGAATCGCATGACAGAAACACGGAGTGAAGTGAACCGCAGTTGATTCGAGCAGCACCAATCTGGTCAATGCAATCACAAATCTCAATCAAACCACCATTTCGCAACACCTAAACGCAATCGCAACAGCTGATTACCTGTTGGCCGGATTTCGGCAGCTGATTGATCAGTGAGTACAGTAGAGAAGACAAGATCGATGATGATAACGATGATGCGATGAGAAGACTCGAAACCCTAATCGATGAGTGATTTGGGAGATTGAGGTTCGATTTGGGTGAAAAATCGATCCGTGTTTGATCTGTGTTTTTTGAAGCCCTTGCGCTGTGAGGGTTCGTCGAAGGAGTGACAGGAGACGATTACGGCAGCCGGATTTGCTCGGTTTTTCCCTCGTTGGTGAGCATAAATTATTTTTGTAGACTTTTTAGATATAAATATAAAATAAGAATACAATATTTTATTGTAAATAAGATTATGATTCTCTAAAATTAGGAAAAAAAAAAAAAAAGGATAGAAATGATATAAAGAAAACAATAGGAATAGAAAATTTATTACACGTATCATTTTTATTTTTATTTTGTCAAATTTTCTAAATTTGGGGTTAGGAAATGGTGTAGGAAACCCATTGCAAATGCTTTGAAGAGAAACATGTCATTTTATTAATTACTCAAATTGTTTCAGATAAATTTAGATACTTTGGTCTTCATAATTTTTCAGATAAAAGTTTAAATGTTGTATTTTTAATAATTTATCATGAAACGTTAATGATTTTTAAATTATATATTTTAATTGTATATTAAAAAAAATTCACCCTTTTTTATACTTTTTCCGTCCTATATATTTTACAACATTTAAGTTGGATGCCCGCTTTGATTTTTGCAGTTAATGCATATAACAAAAATTGTAGGGGACAACATATGAAGCTATAATTACAGTTAGGTGAATTACAAACATAAATAAATAATTTGATGGGCACCTTTATTATATTGTTGAAAACTTACACATTCCTGAAATCCGAGTTTGAAGTTCGTTTAACATTAATTTAATAATCACAATTCATTTGGGTAAGGGAATATTTGTTAGTTGCAATTGCCAATCGGTGAGTTTCATGGAAAATATCATAAGCTACAGCTGAATTTCGCATCATTAGCATAAAACAGTCGTAATGCTTAAAGCTGGTAGAAAACGAGGTCTATAAAAAAATCAAATGATGAATTTTAGCATAAAAGCGTCGTAATGCTTACGTTCATCAGATTCACCCTTGGATAGAACATCAATCATATTTGATCCGTCTATGTGGTCAACGACTATCGAGTCTTCTCAGTTATCATGTTTTACTTCTAACATCTTTTCATATTTTCTCATTTAATACTTTTATTTATTCAATTAATCTCAATCATTAAATTTTAAATAAATATATCTATGACATGATGTATTTTTCAAACCAACATATATATAATGCTAAAGAAATAGATTTTTTATTGTTAAATTGGATTTAATATGTTAATTTGGGTTCATAAATGATCTAAATATCTTTTCTTTCATTGTTGAGGACTTGTTGGTTTTATCTACAATAGGGATAAAATTGCATGCTTTTAGTCCTTCCCAAACGTTGTCCTAAACACAAATAACTGTATTTATTATAATTGTTGTATATAAATATTTTTTTCTTTTGGTTATTGTCTGGGTCTAATGAATTACACGAAATAAAATTTATAGTTGAATATGTAAATATTAAATGTCTGACTTTCTAATTAAACATTAAAAATTCGATATTCATGAAAAATTATCAAATGATTACATTCTATAATACGTACACGCATTCACGGGTCATTAAACTTTAAGATAAGAAGTTTTTCTTTTCCTTTTTGTTTGTGATTGAGAGCCTTTAACTTACATTAATTTATGTTCGAATGAATGAAGTTTTTTGAAAGGTCAAATGAATTAATTTTTAATATTGCTTTAGTTACATGTTCCGTAATTCAATATTGGGTCATATGGGTCTACATGTTTTTTTTTTTTTGGCAGAAGGTAAAGATCTTCATCGCATAGGAGAAAAAAATTAAAAAAAAAAAAAAAAAAACTCCTAAAATCATTTAGGTACCTACATATACTACATTGAAACTAACCAAGCTGCAAAACCAAGTGAGATATAAAGATCCTAAGCCTGCGAGACCAAAACCCAGTGCAGGAAACAAGAACCCCTAAACTCCTCTAGCCATGCTTGTAGACAAACTAGAGTATGCATTTTGCATCACAGACATAAAAATTATAGAACACCTAAAGGAACAATGCATCTATTCACACATCCTGGTCTTCCAGTCGCATCTGCAACATCCTCCAAGCTGTCTCAGATACTTCATGTGGCATAAATCTGTCTTGCTTGAAAACAACAGCATTTCTAGCAATCCAGCAGTAATAAATAAGTGAAAGCAATGCAGCCTTACACATCTTAGAAATCCCGGAATTGCCTCTCGTTACTCTCCATAGCCAAGAGAATAAAGCTCTCCAAGATACCCATTCAACAGCTAATTTTAAGAAACTTCAAGATTTTTGATTATGAATATTCCATGCTCAAGATTTTTGATTCCCACACCTCCCATTTCCTTTGGAAGACAAACCCTATCCCATGAGGCAAGTGCTCTTGATGACTTAACAGTTCTCGTCCATAAAAAAAACTCTATAGGAAGTTTCAATATTATCCACAACCCCAGCTGACAAAATGTAAACCTGAGCCCAATAAGATGCCACACTCTGTAGGGCATCCAGGATTAGCTATCTTCGACCTGCATAACTCAGCAATTTAGAGTGTCAAGCCTGGATCCTTGCACTAATTCACTAGACAAGGGACTCAAATCGCACATTCCCAGATCTAGTGTCTGAGAGAGGAACCCCTAAATATCTAATTGGCAATTGACCCTTCTCACACCCCTAAATAGTTGACAGCTTCCAGCTCTGTAATCCCTCCCCACACACACACACACACAAACTTGGCTTTTCAACGGATTGATTTTAAGACCAATTACTTCCTCAAAATGATCAAGTAAATAATCCAGCGAAGTGGTGATGTAGGACGTGGGGAAGACCTTCTTTTAAGAAATGATGAGGTAAGACATCCCTTTAAGATAAGGTGATACAAGATCTTATTCTTATTTTTTATATGAAAAAATTATAGATACAAAAACTTCAATAAAATTAAAGGATGTATATTTTTTTTATATGTTATAGATATTTATTAATCAATTACGTAGAATTGATATAGATATTCATTACATAATCCATTATATTTTGGATATTCCGGTCCAATGATTTGGCCCATTTCAGAATTGATCCAATGCATAAAATCAACCCAAAATGCAATCTTTCAGTCAATTGTAATAATTTGTCGTAGCTCCATAAGAAACCAACGCCAACTGATCAACAACAGCAAAACCCAAAGATAAAAGTCCTATGAATGAAAAATAAAATAAAATAATGAATTAAGATAAGAAATTAAAACAGAGCGTCTGCAATATATGTAAAAAAAAATGTTTGATTTGTAAAACAAAAGAAAAATATGTATTAAAATGCATACCCGTATTAACATCCTTCCATATTGCTATCCTTCCATATTGCTGTTAATATGACTCCGTTAAAATTGTCCTTTAAGAATGTGCCATCAAGAAAAAACAACGGTCTAAAATGATTGAATCCTACAATGAAAGAATTGAATGCAACAAAGAGTCTAGAAAAACGATTAGTATCATCAACCTACTCCAAAGTACAATGATTATGGTATTGTTATTAATTTTTTGTTCTTATAATCTTAAATAGATATATAATTAAATCGATTTTTTAATTTCGAGAACTAAAGTAGAAAATATAAAAAGATTAATATGTAATTTTAACTTTTCATTAATTAATAATATAACACAATTACAAAAAGAAAGAAAAAATCCATCCAATTCAATCGGGATTTCTTTGGATGGATTGGATTGGGTCACTAAAATTCATGGATTGGATTGACTTTGAATGAGATTGAGTATGGATTTTAATCCAATCCAATCCAATCCATGATCATCCCTTACGCTTATATTTTTCCATTGGTGGGTTAAGTACGATCAGGATGAATACTTTACTGAAGAAATAGATGACAACCAGGTCAGTGGTGATCAACTGACTAGTAAATTATTTGGGATAATTAGATATAATTATGCATGGGATCATCAACATTTGTCTTTGCTTGAGAATTAGTCACGAGTCTTGAATTACATCATAGTTGTAAATTAGTTCATCAAGTTCAGTCACGGTCAGAGGATGAAGGAACAGAGCTCTGGGGCAGGAACTGAAAAGCGGACAAGGAGGAGTTTGAGGAAGGGGAACCTTGTCTTGGAATAAATTAAGTTGCCAATTAACGTATGGTTTCCTTGTGTGGCACGGTTTTGGTGAGGATTACCCTTTTCTGAAGGACAATCTTCGTATCTATAAGAAAGTCGCTAAGTTTGCCATCACTCAGTACAATGAGAACAATGTATGCTTAACTTGCCTACCAAAATTTGCTCTTTTCTTTTCTTTTCTTTTGTTTTTTTTTTTT
>LIEC01005993.1:146792-170768 GCA_001925005.1 Drosera capensis
CTAATTCTCGCTTTCTTGAGTTGCTCTTTTAAATTAGGATCCTAAGCTCAAGATCGTAAAGCTTCTTAAGGTTAATGAGAGCGTGAGGCCAGAAGTTGAATCCACCCTAATTACTCTCCCAGCCAAGGAGAGGGATGATGAAGATGTTAGCACCACCAAAACATATCAGGCAACGGTTGAGATCGAAAGATTTCCTCAAAAGAAAAAGAAGCTGGCGATTTTTAGACTTGTCCAGAAAACTCACCTGCAGAACTCGGGCTGAGGTAAAACCAGAAGCTTCTGGTATTTGTTTGCTACATGAGTGTTTTTTTTTTCTCCTTCCTGTGAGATATTGTTCTATGATTTCTCTTTTTGGTTGTCTTCCCGTGGAAATATGCTCAAGTAGTTGAATTATCGACCAATCGGTGCTCTTGATGCTAAATTTTCAACTTCTGAAATACATCGCTATCATTGCTATTTGGGCCTTAACTACTGCCCTTGAAATATGTTTGGATTTGAAGCTGTGCATGGAAAAGGTAGATTCCAAGTCAAATCTTTACTTGTGAATCAGGTCTGCTCAAGTGTAGACGTCTGTACTTCATGCCAGTGTCTGTTACTCTCATCTGTTTTCTATGTAAGTTATATGTAGATTGATCAGTACACTCTTGTTTGCTGGGTTTGAAGGGTCCAGAAATGTTTACAGTGGACTGGTAGGACTTGTGACGACACCTGACGACATGGACCAGAGAAGCTTATGCTCACGCTACTTGGCTTTGGGTTTTGAGATCCACTAGTGTTTTGAGGTCCTTTTTGGATTTTATTTTCTTTGTGCTCTTTCAGTGAAAGACATTAGTTCAGTTGGCAGTGTTCTATTTATCGGTCTTTTTGACTCCCTTTTTGTCTTGAAGAAGGCTTTTGCTTTGCCAACTGAACCCTAAGAGGGTTCTTGTGAGATACCATAAATTATATGAAAAGTGTGAAAAACAATTGACTGCAATGAGAAAACGACACCACTGGTGGTTATTAAGTTCTATGAGATTGGTGCTATAGCTGGTTGTTTTCATGACTTGGTCTGATTTTATGCAATGATTTCATGAGTTGCTTCTTTTTTCTGGTTTTCTGTATTAGCTCTGTGATCTTGATTTAGGATGCCTTATTCGTCTGATGTATTTGCAGATTATTCAAACCCAGCAAGTCCTGTTCTTCACTAAATTGTGTGTTTCTGAAAGCATTATGCATAAAAAAAAAACTGACTTGGAGATGTTTTTGTTCGTAGGGGAAGTCATCGGATGGATTCGTTGATGCTGGTTGGATGCCATTTCAAATATGCGCCTGGCGGCTGGCGCCTGTTTGATGAACTTTATTTAGTTGCCTTTTCTATTGGATTACATAATTTGCTGCTTGCAAATCAACTTGCTAAGAAATAATGACTGTTTTCGCACTGTTCTTTTGGCTAACAGTGCGACAAAAAACACAAATTTTAGGCAGATGACATGGTCTTTCGTTGATTGATTATTGGATGAAATATTGTTATTTACAATGCCATGTGCTATATATTACTAGATGGTTAATATGATCAAAAAGATGTTTGTAGTGAAACTGACGTTCTGTAAATTTTAGTACAACATTTTGATTTCAATGTCTCCCGAGGTAAAATTAGTCACATGACGGATGACAATATATTGTTTTTTAAATTTATCATTGATGATTGTTAAAGTACTTTTTCCTATCATACCTTTACAACATTTATCTATTTTGTATTATTATACAAAAGGGTATCGCCGCCTCCATTGTGGCGCGGATGGGTGATGTTTTTATTTAAATCTGTATTCAACAAATCGATTTTGGAATATATAAAACAAGTTTGATGTTTGAAAATTATTATACACATAAATATAAGTCTCGTTTTCATATCAAATCGAATTTGATCGTTTCGTAATATATATTAGGTTGAAATATATAAACTTATATAATCATTGAAGTTTCACGATAAATTTATAAAAAAGTGGATTTTATAGTCGTTGTCCGCATATCAAATTTTATATCGACGACCGATGTAATTTTCACTGGTAAAACAACAAATGTACTGGTCATCTAATATTTGGTAAATAAATATCAGATTGTCGAACCCACAGGGATTGTGTAAACAAATATCGAAATTATATTATCCTTAATTTATCTAGACGATAAAATAATTGATGATTGTCTAATTAATACAGATTAAATAGAATGAGTATAATTAAAATGAGAGATGACTAAGACTTAAGTTTACAAATTCACTTCAACGTAATATTAACGTGGCTATAACTCATATTTTCATGTAATAGTAGGATTTCCTGAAATCATTAATATATTCTCTCTCGAGCAATATTAATGCTATTATTGTTTAACAACCCATATTATTTCTAATATGAATTTAGAAAAACGCTAATGCATTAAGTTTTGTGAAATCCTTTAATTTTCAACATAATAATGTGACATCTATGTCTATAACTGCTGCATATATCAAGTTATATATTTCTATATCAACGTAATCCACGGTGTTTATTACTTGAGCATTCATACAATATCTCCTTTCGATCTCAATTGTACGACACATATCACTCAAAAGGTAATCAATCTTATGAAAGCATTAATCATGAGTTATATTAATCATAACTTAATAATATACGTATTTATGAATTTAGCAAACCTTCACCTTATCCTGTTGGAATTTAGTTCATGATTTTAATATTTGAAGAACAAAACATAACATTCACTGAACCAACCAAACTGAGTTTCAAGGGAATAGAATTAGGAAAATGTACACCAATAGCAAATTGGGCTTGGATGGTACTTTGGGCCTGGCTGTTGGATTTGAGTTGGGCAAATGGACTTGGGCCGAATGGACATAGGTATTAGACTGGTTGTAATTTGGGCCTAAGTTATTGTTGGGTTTAAGGCCCAATTTCCTTTACAAACCCTAACTTCCCCCTTTCTTCTTCCTTTTCTTTCCCTCACCAAAGCCGCCGCCTCCTTCTCCTCTTGCAACCTCGCCTCGCCTCACGTCTGCCCAGCCACGCCTCGCCTTAGTCGCCTCACCTCAGCCACTGTCAGACCTCAGCCTTGTCGTCGCCCGCCTTGTCGTCCTGAGCTTTCGCCCACAACAGCCTCATGCAGCTGCAATTCAGCCACCCACAGTAGCCTCACGCCTCGTCACCTTGTCATCCTCCTCTTCCTCCCTCGTCTTCCTCCTCGGTGGTGAGAAATCGAGAAGAGAGACTCGCGGTTGCTGTGGTGGATGGTGGCGGCGTTTGGTGGATGGTTTCGTGGACAACTAATGTGTATATTTTTTCTCCTCTTTTGCAGTCAGTTTTCGTCTTGGTTTTATAGCTCAAATTCAGCACACAATCAGTAAGCAAATCCACAGATTTTATCTTCGGAACACGCTTGTGGAAAATAAACACAAAATCCAGATAATTGAATGCGCATGTGGGTAAGGTTGGGTTGCTTTTCATGTTTTTTCGTGGATGGTTACGTCGATTTGCTAGACTGATTTGGTGTGATTCTTTATTTGTTGACTATGCACAATTCTCTTCAATACATTTGCGCGTTGGTGGCTTAATTGCAGTGATGGATGGGAGTTGGTGGATTGGCTTTGGGCTTATGAAAATGAAGGAGTGGTGACAATCTTCTTGGGCCTAACTGTTTTGCGTCTAAATTATTTTGGGCCTAAATTGTTGGGTCGGATGTAGTTGGGCTTTTACGAAATGGCTGGGCTTTGCTGCTGTTGGGCCGTTGGCCTTGCTGGATTGGGCCTATGAATTGTTCCATATGGGCTTGGTTGTTTTGTGACCAACGTTTTTTAACACTTTGATCCTGAGATATAAAAATAACCATATTCAACATATTTTTCATCAATAATGCTAGGTAAAATATGATTAAATTTACGTAAAAATGATTCCGATCAATCGACACTCGTGCAGAGTCAAAATGTTGTTAAGTTAATGAGACAAAAAAGTATATAATTTTAATGTATGCGTATAACGAGACGATCCAAAGTTATTTATTTAAAAAAAAAAACTTCGTATTGTGTATATTACACCATGCAAAATACGAACGCTATGAAAAAATATGGAGATTTTTGGACTATCTAACATTTTCCGATACGACCAAGACAAAACTCATTGATATACCTAAAGACACTACTTAAAAAGTTGTAAGAACCATTGAACATAAAGGATATAATCATATCTTTGGTAACTCATGTAATCCAAATCACAAGTATCATACCCATTTATTGGCTCTAACATATATTCTAGGAAATAGTCTCTAGTTTGACTCGTCATGCGAATTTATTGTCTGTTGAATTTTTGTGAGAATTGATAAAAAATGAGTATTGTTTTTTATGATAGTATGATATAAATGAGGTTTGAGAGAGAGAATGAGAGAGGGGAGGAAGGAGGTGATGAGTGTACTTCTAATAAATAATGATTTGTTTTATTATTTTTTTTATGTGAAAAGATTATTAAATATGATATATTGACTTAATTTTGAAACGATCCGAATAGGAAAAATGTTGTGTATGATATGGGACTGAGAGAGTATTAGCTCCGTCCCATAAAAAACGCAACGTTGGTTTATGTCAACGTTAAAATTATTCAAGATACGAATTATTTATGGGATAATTAAACATCGTTTTATATAAAATTATAATGAAATATTAATGATAATTAAGTGATATATTTTGAGCCAATAATAATTTTTTTTATATCATTAAAATAAATAATGAAATTTTTTTAAAATACAAATTAAATAATATAATAATATAATATAATATTTTTTATAAAATGAAAAGAATATAACCGTTTGAATCTAATTAAAAAAACATAATTAACTGATCTAAATAAAAAATCGATACGACCGATAAGATCTTTAGATCAGTGGATCAGAGACACAAACCGAAACCCATAGATCATCATCTCTCACCACTTTCCTTCTTCCTCACCAATTTCCCTTGTGTTTTTTTCCCCACTCAAAACTCAGCATCGAATGATCGATTTGCGTGCCCACACACACGCGCGAACACAAGAGTGTCGAAACACAAATGGCATCGCAGATCGTGCGACGAGTCCTCGCTCGCTCATCGAATCCTAACTCGTCCTTGACTCGATCTCTCGATCGATTCTTCTTCTCATCGTCGACGGAGGAGGCGGCGGCGGCGACGAGTGGTCCGATCACGGCTACTCTGTTCCCCGGGGATGGCATCGGGCCCGAGATCGCCGAGTCTGTCAAACAGGTCAATCATCGATCTATTGATCGGTTTCTGTGATGTTGATTTAGGTTTCTGAAATTCTGATTGTGATTGATTGTGTTGTTAGGTTTTGCTGTGTGTTGGTTTGATTTATGAGTTTATGATGATTTCTGTATGATTTAGTTCGACATGAAAGGGAGTTTTGTGGATTTTAGGGACAGTTTGGATGATTGAGTGAAGTGATTTTCGGTGAAATTTTGGGATTTTGTGGTGGATTTGGAGATTGTTGAGGTGATTTGTGGGAGTTTGGGGTTGATGAGTGATGATTTTGGTACTGGATGGGGATTAGGGTAAATGCTTGGCATTGACGATGTGGGATGCATAGTTGAAATTGGGAATAGGAGATTTTTACCCCTTTTCAAAGGGATGATAGAATGTAGTATTGTTGATGTTCAATGATAAATTGATAAAGCAGCTAGACAAGTGACTTGTAAAGTGTTTATCTTGAGACTCGAATGTCTCTTCAGTGTCTGATCTTTGGTGTAATGATGACCTGTGTCAGTAGGTGTATTAGTTCAGGAGCTTTTGTGGAAAAAAAAGGAAAGGAAATTAAACTAGGGTCATGCTTTGGCTTCACTTTTCTTGCTTTGGAGTTCCTGGATTTGATCATACTAGTAGGTTGTTTGCAGAATGAAAGATTCAATTACATGCATTGGGATTTTTTCCAGACCTCGTCATGTGGGTATAGAGAACATGGACGAAGTACAAGAAAGTGGAATTTTAATGTTTAAATCTATCATGCGGTAATTCTTTCTGATCTAAACAATTGCTTATGGTTGCTATCCCAATGAGTTATGCAAAATAATGAGGACTTTCTTTGTTACCCATACCTGTGACCAACTGGCCGTAAAATGCCAACTCCGCAATCTTCGTTAGTAACTGCAATCTAGGTGATTAATCTGCTTGCATTTTGAGTTGCTCCCTATCTTTAGCTTTCTAGATAAAAAATTGCATCGTGCATTGAATCTTCTATTTTGTATAAGCTGATCCATTGTTGACCTAGATTTCTTTGTACTTCAAGTTCAAGACGAAATATTTATTTGACTCAGTGTGTCAACCCATTTGGAATCTGTCTATGTTTGGAGGCCGTTTTTTTAGAAATTGATGTATACTGATATTTTTGCTCATGGATAACTTGAGCATTCTTTGAACCATAATGTAACCGCAAGAATGTAAATTTACCTCGTGTGAATCAACATGTACAAATTCACTTAGCTGGAGTTATTGTGGTGTTATTGGTTATGACCAATCTTAGATGGCCTGGCCATCCAGACAGTGCTATCTTCCTTTTATTTTCAAGACCTTTCTTGATGGGCCTTATTAATAGTGTGGGCTACGGACTAAATTCATACTCAGGGCTTCTCTGCTTTCAATTCTATGAGTTGATATAACCTTTCAGCCTTGAGAATTTTCATATTCATTATATCGGAATATAGACATACTGAGAAAAACACCATATTCTGGCTATAGATCATTTGTTCTGTGAAGCTGTTTTTCCAACTTTTGTTCGGACATAATTATTCTCATGATCCTTCAATAAGAGTGAACAACACTAGTGGGATGTATTAGTCGCTCAAAAGAACTGACTTTGGTGCTGGTGACCTAATATGTAGTGCATTATATGAACCAGTGAAGAGTTCAGTTTTTTCCCCCAATCATTTGCACTGTATTTCTCTCTACCAGCTTTCGGAATTCAGGAGCATTGTACACTACTGTATATTTTGTTATTAGTAGCTTGTGGTTGATTCTAGTAATTAGGATTTGAGAGAATATGAGTCAAAGTGTGAATGAGGGATAGTTACTAACTGAAGAGTAGTTAACAAGATTTAGGGGAAAATGTGTCTTGGATTTGTGATATACACGATAAATTGCTATATGAAGATAAGACTTGGAATGAAGGTTTTGTTGTTTTCTTCCAGCTTTTGGGAAGCGGTCATTTTGAATTCTTGTATGCCCGTTCTTTTTGAGTTGTTAGCAACTGATACATATCAAGATACAAAACTGATCTGGCTGCAATACCTGTTTTGAATATTTTGATTTGTGAGGTTTCCTTGGCAATTTTGCCCTAGAGGTTACTTGCTTCTCATAACTTCTAATTGTTGACTAGACTTGTTCATTTACCGGATACAGGTGTTTAAATCTGCTGAGGTGCCGATTGAATGGGAAGAACATTACGTTGGAACAGAAATAGACCCAAGAACGCAGAGTTTTCTTACATGGGAGAGTCTAGAATCTGTGCGTCGGAATCGGGTGGGCTTAAAAGGCCCAATGGCCACTCCTATTGGAAAAGGCCATCGTTCTTTGAACCTCACCCTGAGGAAAGAACTTAATTTATATGCAAACGTTAGACCTTGCTACAGTTTGCCTGGCTATAAGACCCGATATGATGATGTTGATCTCATCACCATCCGTGAGAACACTGAGGGAGAGTACAGTGGGCTTGAACATCAGGTGAGTTTAATGAACTGACTGTAAGAAACAAGCTTGTAATTAGTCACAAGAGATCCAACATGATTATGTTTGTGATGGCCTGTGTGGTAGGTGGTGAGAGGCGTGGTTGAAAGCCTTAAGATCATTACTCGACAGGCAAGTCTACGTGTTGCTGAATATGCTTTCCACTATGCAAAGGCACATGGACGAGAGAGAGTGTCTGCAATTCATAAAGCAAACATCATGCAGAAAACTGATGGTCTTTTCCTCAAGGTTAGCATCTTGCGAAATTTTGAACTTACAGGTGTATTTATCTTTGTCTGGTTACTCTGGTAATTATGCTATTTCTTCCTGCTCGCAGTGTTGCCGTGAGGTTGCAGAGAAGTATCCCGAGATCACATATGAGGAAGTCATTATTGACAATTGCTGTATGATGGTGTGGTTCAGCTCGCCTATGTTAATATTTTTTTCTTACTTAAGGGTGTGAGTTTAGTTGGATGTTTTATTTCCCCTTCTCTATTGGCAAATATACCACTGAAAGGAACAGGTTGAGTATGTTAGTCCAGTGCATCATCTGCTCTGTAATGAGGAAAGTAACACTAGGGAAGGAGGTTAAACATCATCAATATCACACGCTTCAATATCTCTGAGATACTCGGACCCCAAAATAATGCAAACATATGCATATCCATTTATCCATTTTAAAGATTTGTCCCTTTCTGCAATCACATGAGATCTTCTTGCAACTTCCATAACGTAATCTTGCCTGGAATATGGTTCCTGATTAGACTTCTACAGATCAAGTTTTCCGTGCTGAAGTGTATGCCACACTGATTTCTTTTGGGTGATGCATAGATTTTGAAATATATATCTTAATCTTTATATGGGTAGCCAAGCTTTGGATTTTTTTGCTGACTCTGGTTTCTTTTAACAGCTTGTGAAGAATCCTGCTCTTTTTGATGTGTTGGTCATGCCTAATCTCTATGGTGACATTATTAGTGACCTTTGTGCTGGATTAATTGGAGGCTTAGGTTTGACGCCAAGGTATTATTTTTACTTTTGGCTTCTGGCTATTTGATAGCATCGGTTTTTTATCCAACTTACTCACCTACTCTAGCTGTCATTGTGTAGCTGTAACATTGGTGAGGGTGGTATTGCACTCGCTGAAGCTGTGCATGGTTCTGCACCTGATATTGCTGGAAAGGTTAGCCCCTAATATTAAATATTCATATGTGTTTTAGCCTCTAATTGCTCTTCTCATGAAATATCTACCCTCTTGTGCCCATTGTTACGACTAACACGCAAGCACATCCCAACCACTGTTGCAACCACCATGGACACTAAACATGATCATGTAGAACATTCTTCCTATGCCATTCAATTAGTCATTTTCTTTCCCCGAAAACCTCAAGTATCGTTGGCTTTGAGTCTAGGTCCAGCTTTTGTTTTGGCACGTACTTGGGAATTCTAATGGCCATCTTGTTTAGCATGTTTTAAAACCTTGGTTGGTGGTGCTGATAATGAGCTAAAGCTTGTCCTGGCTAGCTCTTTTTCTTTCCGTTGATCTATTTCGTAAGAAATGTTTTTGATAATGTGTACATTTTATAGTTGCTTAGTGCAATGATATGCATGCATTTATCGTGTGGTAAATTTGTGCTCGCACGGCACACCATTGTTGCTAAGCATCGCACACTGAATCACAAATGTAAGTGTTATATTCTCATTATGATTCCCAGCCAACGACAAAGAAGGGGAAAGGATAGGGAAGTTGCTTCAAAATCGGTTAATGGAGATGAGCTTAGTGGGGCTGGTCACAAACATTGCTAGATTAGTGACTTTCAGCTTTAAAGAAAGACAGAGTAGCTAGTTAAACAAAGCCTGTTGAGCAAAATAATAAGTCATGATATGAGATGAGATGAGATGAGATGAATGGGTGAATGAAAATATATCTACCTTAAGGCATATGTCACAGTAAGTGTACATTTTTCACTTTCATCCACATGCTTTTAGTAGGTGCAAGATCTCCGTGCCTGTTTGGGTTCCGCTTAACTGGAAGCTTGATTTTATTGAGTGGTAAAGAGTAGGAGTTGTTACTGTGGAGTGGTAGCAGCTGCCATCCTACCCTGGTGTCTTGTATGCTTCATCAAAAGATCCCAACGTAGTTTTTCAACAAATAGCTATAAACAATGACAAAATCTGCTTCATTAGAAGATCCCAATATTGGTTTTCAACAAATAGTAATAAACAATGACAAAATTGAGTTCTGGGTTATATTTCGTATCAGTAAAATTTCATTTCTTTGTGGTTAATAGTTTCCTATCTCTTCCCCATGTGGCTTTTGTAATATGCTGGAAATTTTTTTTTGTAGAATATGGCGAATCCAACCGCTTTGCTCCTGAGTTCGGTCACAATGCTTCGCCACTTGGAGCTGCACGATAAAGCAGATCAGATTCAGAATGCCATCTTGACTACAATTGCTGAGGGGAAGTACCGGACGGTTGACCTTGGCGGATCTTCATCTACGTCTGATTTCACCAAGGCTGTTTGTGATCATCTGTAGATGATGATGCGTGTTCCCAAGGTTGACACAGATTCACCTGGTTGTTTTTTTGTATTCCTACATTTAGTTTAAGCTTTGATATTGATATAAGAATTACTTCATGTGGAGGAGTAAATACCTTCTTTTTTGATATACATGTTTCCAAGGAGTTGAAGAAATAATGAAACCCTTGAACAGTCGTCTCCTGTGTTTCGCCAAATCAATGATGGTGTTCTCAGCTATTGATTTTTTGTTCTTTTTTGGTTTACCAATTTTTTGTGATCTGTTCATTGATCTACAAAATACTGTCGCTTTTGTATCTCAATATTGGTCTCTGCAAGCTTGTTGCAGAAATCAGACTTGGTGTTACATGCAGGACTATGGCGTCAAGCATGTTTCTAAAGCTTCGAGAGGAGCTTATAAGTTTATCTCATTTTTCTCGCTCTTTCTTGATGTTCTGTTTGTGGCTTATATGCTCATTTTCACCGACCTAGACGTGTTTAACGTTGATATTGTTGTCCCTGGACAAGGCTGGTGTAGACATGTCAATGCATCTAGCTAAGAGATTAACCTCTACGCGAGATGATCAATACTGGGGAAGGCAGTTTGATCATGATGCAGGCGTTACTGCTAGAAGCTCTTACGTACAATTGTCAATATTTAATGAGAAGTCTCGGTCGTAAGGTAAAAGTTTTTGTAACCTCACGTCAAAGCCGTGCATTACTTAAAATATCAATAGTATTAGCCGACAAATTTGCATGTTTAGTCGTTTCGCTGTGCAGCTCGCGTATAAATTGCAAGTATTATCCTGATCAAAAGGAGTATTATATTTTGTCCAACATTTATTTATTTATTTTTTCTCTGTGAAAAACAAGTCATTTCAATTTTCAATCCTATCCACCCAAAAATTCAAATTAAATGATAGATTTCAAGTACATTGAATCCTCAATTCGCAACTAACATCCCCATTCTTCTCTCACCCTCCAAAACCAATTAACCGAAAACAATTCAAAATACTCCTTTGATCATGTGTATAAACAATGGCCATGAAAGAGCTACAAGCTAAGCACATGAGTTCACATGGCCAACTGTCTATTTTCGCCCATACCCGAATCACATAACTCCCTAACCAACACGTACACTTGCATCATCACTCCATGTGAGGATACAATCTAAAATGGAGTGTTCTAGTCGCGAATTTGATGTTAAAAAGGCGGTCGATGACTTGTTGGAAGATGGTTGGTTTTTCGAGAACTCGCTCCGAGATCCGAGGATCATCATGAGGAGTCGGTCTCTTCCTGTTGCGAGATGCGAGGATGAGGAGGAAGAGGAGGAGGTGAGGATGGGGGATTTGATCAGGCAGGCGATGCCATGTCAGAGGAGGGTCATGAAGTCTACGCGATCATTGCCTACGCGTTGGTGGAGAAATGGCGAGAATGAAGATCGTGGAAGTAGTGTTGTGGCTGATGCAAGGAAGCCGGTCCTGGTGCCGGATAGAGGTCATAAGATGATGAGAAATGTTACAAGGACTTTGTCGATTAATACTTCGGTATGTGCAATCTATGAATCAAATCTCTATTTTTTCGTCTTTTTTTCATTGTTGGTTGATAATTTCTTTGATGCTAGTCCATCTGGTCATTGTTGGATAATCATTTTGGTGATCCGTGTTTCAATTTTTATTTAACTGGAATATCCATGTTAATCTATTGATTTTGTCTGTGGATTACCCTGTACTCGATTGGGTTTGTTTGTGATGATGGTTATGTTCATGATAACATATATATCAGTCTGTCTTTGTGCAGTATTTATAATCCTATTATGTGTTCAAATCCAGAGACTAGGACACTCGAGTTCAGCGTCTCTCGATGATGCAAAGATGGAGACCGTCCCCTTAAACGTAGTATCTGACGATCAAAGGAGGCATCGAAGGCTTGACAACGACAAGTCAACAGTAAGTGCAACGATAACAGGCGACGGAGTGATGCATCAAAGTCTCGATAGATGCAAGCCAATGATAGATGCAACCCCTAACAAAGACAAACACAGGCTCAGCAAATCAAGGTTCTCGCATGAGAACCAACATGCCAATATAAACCACCTACGAAGTTCGTTCAACAATGGTATTGTTGAGGAGGCGAATAGGACGAGAAGGCTTTCACTCCCTTCACGGTCATTCAAAGACTGGTCGATTCAAGACTGGGTCGACAAAGGATCGCCTGAAGATATGAAAAGCCAGATCAAGTTCTGGGCTAGATGTGTCGCGTCTGATGTCCGTCAAGAGTGTTTGAGCACGGCTAGTTAGTCACTAACAGCTGACTGAGCTGACTATAGTGATGTGGGGAGTGCTCATATTTACTGATCAAATATAACTATTTACTCTTTATTAAAAAAAAAAGAAGAAGAAGAAAAAGTAACTATTTCCTATCCTGAACAAGCAGTCAAGAAATCAGCAATGTGTCAGCAGATCGCAAGAGTCAAATGCTGGTTTCAAAAACTAAGTAGTTTTGGATTGTTTTAGCTTGTTGGTAGAAGAGTGAAAGAGTAGAGATTATGGAGTATTTCTTAAAATATATATATATATATTTGAATCTTCATCTTAAATTCTATAAGGGAATAAGATACATTATATCTTTTCACATATTTTAAAATGTGTTAATTACAAGTGTCAAATCTAAATCTTATTTATCAAAAGATCTTACATGATTTTATTAATTACCGTTCAATTTTTTTTTCCAAATTATTTGTTTCATACTCACCAAAATACCCTTGTGATTGAAAAATTCAATAATATTTTTTCATAAATAAAATCTTAATATCTCAAGTCATATCTACCAACTTCCATTGAATTCGTCTACTACAATATTTCCGAGTTCCCAATCTTATTTACCCATAGGTTCACAAACCTAATCTTATTTACCAATAGGTCATTTTTATCACCAATAAATTCCCAATCAAAAATCTTGTTCTAATTTTCCTTTTTTGGTATAGGAAACAAAAATGTGGAATCCATAAATTGCTACCCAATAAAGGAAAGCACTAATCTTGATTTCCGGGTTGCTGAGTATCTCATTTGAATTCTGCTGTGTTGGTTCATGGGGTTGATTAGGAACTTATGCTGATGCAGTTAAGGCTACTTAAACTTAACATAGCTTTGAAGCGAAATTTGAGTGCTTTGCTGGCATTATGGATAACAAGATGAAATTACAAAAAACAATGATATGTGTTATTTGTACTACATTATTGAGTTATTGCCGGCCCACATTAGTTTTTCTATTGAATCAGGTTTTCGAATATTAAGAAGCCCTGGAAACGATCAACTTGCACTAGCATTCTAAGGAGGTTCCGCAGCAGGAGTATTTTCCTCGTGTTCGTAATGTGATTCCTGCTAATTCGAACTGCGCTACCAGTCTAAATAGTCTCAGATAATTTATTTTATTATATACAGGTTTAAAAGGAATGGAAAGAAAAATAACGTACCCACATAATCTCGTTAAATACAGGGTGTATAGAGGACATCCCAGTAAGATAGGATGATGTACGCAGATTTTATAGTTATTTTTAAATAAAGTGGTTGTTTTCTGATGTCCTCGGGTGTTGAACCTTGACCTCAAGGTTAGGAGAGTAGTGACTTACCTTGACCTCACGACTAGAAGAGTAGCGACTTACCTTGACCTCACGGTTTTGTTGTATACAAGCTTGCTATGCTTTATTCATGAGACAGGATTGTATTTGATTAGAGCACCTATGTTATGCAAGCGCATCAGCTCTCAGTCTGGTTAGGAGAATAGAAAAAAGCAATTCTTTGTTCAAAGACATGTGAGCTTGCAAAATCAAACTTGGGTGTTTTGGAGTTCTCCTTCTCTCTTTCTATTGAATATGAGTCCTGAAGTTTTATGACGATTCTATTTGTAGCTGGAACTGTCATAGGCACAGTGAAATGAGAACCTACATAACTCATGGTTATGGTAGTTGGAAAATTGATTGAAAATTAAGTGGTTTAGACTTTTTTATGCAAAATCCTAGATCTCTTCTTCACATCATCTTGTGATTCTCTTTCAGCTAAACTCGTATCATTTTCACCTGTGAACTGTTTAACTTTGGAGTTTTATTTGTAAGGCTATCATAAAAGGGGTATGCTACCTTCCTTCATGCTTGTAATGTAAGAAAGGTTCTCTATGTGAAGTACAAGTATCTAATTATATTATCACCTATTATGCTTTCTGTTATAGTACATTATTGTTGTTTTCATGTCGCAGTGTCACACTCCATTTAAATCTTTTGTCACCTTCTCATAGATCTTACTCACAGTCAGCAGCCTACATTCTTTTGATTCTCCTCAATTCCTAGCAAAAAAGATTGATTATTCCTGTATAGCATTTCTCTTAGTTTTTGAAGGATCTATTTGATTATTCCTCAGCACATGCAACTCTTTAATCAACATGGTATAAATTATAAAAGTAAATTCTATTGCATTTTGATTAATGCTTTACCACATACGACCGACTCTCATATCACATGTTGTGATATAAAAGTAGATTCTATTGTATTTCATATTTTCATTGAATACTGTCAACCAGATCCTGTCAATTAACGGAATTATCAACCAGACCCTGTCAATTAATTGAATTATCCGGATTGTTGTTGTATTTGATATTATCTGAAGCATATTTCTCCTGTATGAGTCATAAACAACTTACTCAAATAGCCGTGTTGTTAAAAGCAATTCTCATTCTATTCTGTTTTTTTTTTTTTTTTTGGGGTTGGAGAAATGAGAAAAGAAGCTATGTAGCAGGAAAAATATGATGTCTGGGTTTCAGATACCCAAAGCATGAATAATATGCACCATATCTCTTCCAGTTTTGCGGAATGCATTGGTTTTTAATGGTAACTTAGGCACAATTGTAGCAATTTTCGCTAATAGTACCGATTAAATGATAAGTGTTGCCTCTCTGCCTACCTGAAGTGAGAAGCCATGCTCCCTGTTCCATCTATTGCTGATCAGCTGCCAGTGGTGTCTTTTGATTCCCCTGGAAGTCGTGAAATGGGGTATTATTGTTGTCGAGGGTGCAGAGTATCATCACCAAACTCACAGAACAAACGAACATGGGTATCGGCCCAAACGTCCACATCAATAGTGTGGCAGCAAAATATATAGCCCTCAAGCCGAGCTGCCAATAATGGCTTCCCTCTATCACTGCTTGCTCCACATATTCTTCTGGGACATCAGCCCGCGGCATGCTCATGAGAAAATTAGCATGGACGTAAGATCTAGCACACTGTATGAAAGCGCCAAAACTTAACCAGAAGAATATTTGTATGCTGATGAACTTTATGTAGGTGACCGATGAGCTTGTTGAGCCATATACGAATTTGGTTGCAGGCAGTTGGCTCGAGGAGCTCCCGACCCATGTCCCTATCAGTGAGGTGAGGGCTAGCGATGTTGATGCCATGAAGGTTGCCGCCGATAGGCAGTTGCTTAACACCGTGAAGGCGGTGCCTCTTTTATCGACATCAACCTGTGAGAACAAGAGATCGAAATGGGTTAGTTGAAGAGTCATTGCTCAAAATCATGGAATAGGTTTCTTCTACCTGCATTGTTTTGGAAACCCAAGCTCTTCTGCTATGATTCTCGAATCCGATAACGGTATTTGCTGGAGATCTTTTACATCTGTATAGAAGGGTGAGATGATAGCCGAACATGATGAGCAGCCCACTTGGGACGAGGAATATATCAAGGTATTCCTTCTTCCACATCATTCTCTTCACTTATTCACTCCCTTCTGTTCCATTGCTCTTCCTTGATAGAAACTGTGATGCAAGAGAATGCTTTTGCTTTATACGAGTCTTTCGTTAAATTAACTATTCTACTATCCTTTTACTTTATCATATACTTCATTTTATCTAGATGTTAAATTAACTATTCTACTATGCTTTTACTTTATCATATACTTTATCTTATCTAGATTTTCTTTAATCACATGAATTCTGAGACGAAAGGATTTAGGAGCTGGTATAATATGGTTGGTTGAGCAGCCTTTTCTCATCCTGTTGCTTTTCGGAAGCTGGTGATCTCTAACTGGCTTTGGACAATATGGAGTCGAGAAAATTGGTTTAACTTGAAAAAGAGGGTATCAGCTTATCAAACGTGTTTTATTGAATGATAGTAACTGAGTAGTGGAGACCTTTGTCTCCTTCAAACCATCAAATTATACAAGGCCACCCCTCATTGTTATAACAGTAATATTATACTTGTAGTGGCTGATCCTGTAATGCCAAGTGACTGTCTTCCATTGTTTATCTCTATTTCTCCTGCCATATTTACCATGTAACATAATATTATACACAGTGGATATGGGCAGCTTAAATACATACAACAAACCAGACAATCGCATTGGCATTTTAAGGGGCCTGATCATCCTATGATACATCACTTTATAGAACTTTTAAGCGCATGTTTGGAATTTCATCAAGACAGCATTAGAAACATTGTTACCCTGTATAGATGAAGCATCAACCGATCCAAGTTTTACTGAACCCAAAAACCGCGTCTGCAAAAGGCTAAATCCATGTGATTTACATTTTCGGCAGAGAACAGTAGCCTAAGCAGGACACAAATATGCTGTATTGCTCTTAACACTTTTTACATGAACTAAAAATAACATCCTTTCTACCGGTACTTGGAACTGATATTGGTTGTTCAGTAGCATAGCATCCTTCTTGCAATGGTTAATTCTATATATTGCATATATAACATTCACCATCAGTGAGAGACCCTTTTCTCGTGCGGATCTCTTCAATTATTGATAATTACCTGTTGTTCACTGGTTTGCTTCTTTTTTTTTTCATCTTGTAGTCTGTCTCAGTCCCTGTTCGATCGTAGTCACTGTGTATAATTCAGTTCCAGGCCTATCTTCTTCGAAGTACTGTGGTTGGTTTTCTGCTGGAATTCGCTAAATGGGGTATTATTCTTGTCGAGCATGTACAGCGATACCACCATTGTCAGACAAGAAATGAACAGAGGAATTGGTCCAAACACCCACATGAAAAGAATGCTGGCAAAATAAATGAACCTCAAGCCGATGTGCCAAAACAAGTTTCCCTGTAACACGGAATCCGCTACATATTGCTCTGGGACATAACTTTGGGGCATGCTCACCAAAAAGTTGGCATTCACGCTACACCTGGAACTCTGGACGAAAGCTCCAAAGGCAAACCAGAAGCAAATCTGTATGGTTATGAACTTGATGCAGGTGGTTGTTTCACTCGTCGACCCATAGATGAACCTGGTCATGGTGGATTGACTGGATGAGCTCCCGGCCCATGTCGCTATCAGTGAGGTGACAGCAAGTGAGGTTGATGCCATAAAGGTTGACGCTGTTATGTTGTTGCTTATAACAGTCAAGGCAGCATCCCTTTTATCAGGATCAGCCTGCGATCATGATGAGGTTGAAGTACATAAATAGACTGGCAAACGTGATTGAGGGACAGTTTACGGTGAAAGTTTCCTGAATCTTTTACTTACCTGCATGACTTTGGATACCCATATTTTTCTGCAGTTATCCTCGTACCCTATGATGGTGTTGCTGGGACACCTGATATATCTGCGTAGTAGAAAGAAATGGTAGCCGACCCAGATCAGTACCCCGCTCGGAATGAGTACTAAATCTAGGTCTTCTTTTTTCCACTCCATTCTCTTTTCGTGTCCCTCGCTACTCTTTTCTTCGGAGAAAGATCAAGAGCATGAGAGAAAAATGCTTTTACTTCAGGAATGCATGATTTTCTTCATTTTATTAAGCTGGCATGTTTACTTTGAATATGCTTTTGTTTATGCATATGTGTTTAGTTTAATGAAATAATGTAAAATTGAATCTGGCTGAAAGAAATATTCCTCACGTTAACCAATCAGGACTTGCAAACTAGGTTACTTCGACAAAATAGGCGGGGATTAGTTTAACCTTTCATTTTGTTGCTTTGTCATGCATCATGAATCTCATGAAGTAAGATGATTGAGATGCTTCTTATATCTGTATTTTCGCTTCTATGGTCAGTAATTCTAGATATTTTTTGGTCAATGCCTCAATAATCTTGAGTGATCCATATGCCATTTTGTAATTTGAGGGCACCTTCCAGTGATCATGCTTCAAATGATAATAGTCGCAAAGGTTTTTGGAGAAAACAGGATTTACTCACACATTGCAGATCATCTCATTACTGTCAAGTGCCAACCCTTACTTTGATTTCGATTACTTCATTTTTTGAGGTTGAGAGGTGTTGTGGAGGAAATAAGCAGGGCATATAGAAATGCTGCTTCAGAGTCTCAGAGCCTTATAGAGACCTGGTCAGCGCGTGTAAAATGTCGGTAGAGGTCTGGTGTATGAACTTGAACTCTGTAGGATACGGAGGGATACAGCAATCTAATAGACTACTTCTATTTTAACAAAAATAAAATAAAAGGGAAACAATTGAAAAAGTGATATATTCGTGATGCAACTACTCTAGAATACAAATTCAGGATGAGATGCTTAGTTGACCAGCATCTCCCAAGGCTGTTTAAGGTGAAAACTGTAATTTGTGGTTTAAGACAATGGATTGAATAAAGGGACACTTGTTTACAATACAGTAATCTCTGGAGGTCTTGTTTACAGTATCTTTTTTTTAGCCGCATAAAACAATGAGAGCTTCCCTCTCTTTATATGCTAAACATAAACATAAACTAATCAAAGATAAACGTTAGCAAAGTGTGACTTTTGTTTTCAGCAGCAGTTTTGCTGTTTCCAGTCGCAATTTTGTTGTTTCCAACTGCAGCTTTCCAGCTTGCAGTTTTGCTGTTTCCAATCGTAGTTTTGTTGTTTCCGGTTGCAGCTTTCTAATGGATGAAGATATTAATTTTAGTCAACATAAGGAACTGAATTTGGTTTTCCAGTAGCATAGCATTCTTCTTGCAATGGCAGAATCTGTATATTCCATATGTTGGTCATATAGCATAAGTGATGATGCATTTCTCGTGCAAACCCTTTATTTATTATCAACTGCTCTTGGCTAGTTTGCTTCTGGCCTGGTAATATCTCTCGGTCTCTAATCGAGTGATCTCTGTCAATGTCTTTGATTCAGTTCCAGGGCTTCCAGGCCTATCGTCTTGGAAGTACTGTGCTTGGTTTTCTGTTGGAATTCACTAAATGGGGTATTATTCTGTCAAAGCATGTACAGTGATACCACCATTGTCAGACAAGAAATGAGCTGTGGAATTGGTCCGAACACCCACATCAAAAGGATGCTAGCAAAATAAATGAACCTCAAGCCAATATGCCAGAACAAGTTCCCCTGTAACACTGAGTCTGCGACATATTCCTCCGGTACATAAGTATGGGGCATGCTCGCGAGAAAAGCTCCAAAGGACAACCAGAAGCAAATCAGTATACTTATGAACTTGATGCAAGTGGTTGTTTCACTCGTCGACCCATAGATGAACCTGGTCATGCTTGGTTGGCCGTATGAGCTCCCGGCCATCGTTGCTATCATTGAGGTGAGAGCGAGTGAGGTTGATGTCATGAAGGTGCACGCTGATATGTTGTTGCTTATAACCGTCAAGGAAGCATCCCTTTTATCTAGATCAGCCTGCGATCGTGATGTGGTTGACATATATTAGACGAGCAAACTTCACGGTCGCTTTTTTTCTACAAAGTTCCCCAGAGATCTTTTTTGGTACCTGCATGACTTTGGAGACACATATTTTTCAGCGGTCACCCTCTTAGCCTATGATGGTGTTGTTAGAATGTAGGAATTATGGCCATAATTCAAAAGGTAAAGGAGTTTCTTAGTGCACAATTTGAGATGAAAGATCTCGGAATGTCTCTTACTTTCTTGGTCTGGAGGCCTCTAAATCCTCCACTGGTTACTATTTGTCTCAAACCAAATATGCATCAGATCTCATCTCTCGTGCTGGGATAACTGATGTTAAGACGACTGACACTTCCTTATAGACCAATGTCAAATTACGTCCAACTGATGGAGAATTACTAAAGAATCCCACTCGTTATCGTCAATTAATCGGAAGTCTGGTATAATTGACTGTTACTCGACCAGATATATCATATGTTATTCGCTTGGTGAGTCAATTCATGACATCACCACGGTCTACATATTTTGCTGCGGTTCTTCGAATCTTACGCTATGTAAAAGGTATTATCGTTCATGGTCTACACTTCTCATTCTCTTCGACCTTAGAACTGCATGCTTTCTCCGATGCTGATTGGGCAAGTGATTCTACTGATCGAAGATCTATTACTGGCTATTGCTTTTTTCTTGGTAGCTCTCTTATTTTTAAGCGTTGTAAGAAACAGTCTGTTGTTTCACGTTTCAGTTCAGAGTCTGAGTATCGTGCCTTAGCTAACACCACTGCTAAGCTAGTATGGTTACGATGGCTTCTTAGTGATATGGGCGTTTCATTCTCCACCAGCACACCTATCCATTATGACAGTCAGAGTGCTATTCAGATCACACATAATGATGTCTATCATGAACGTACGAAACATATTGAGATTGATTATTATTTCGTACAACACCACTTTTCTCAGCGGTCCCTCTCACTCTTTTCAGTGGTATCAGTTGATCAAACTGCCGACCTCTTCACGAAGACCCATCCATCAAGGCGGTTTCATGCACTTGTTTCCAAACTCAATTTGATTTCTTCAGAACCAGCTTGAGTTTGATTTTTTCAGAATCTTTTATCAAACAACTATGTTTAGAAAAATATAAATCAAAGTCAAGATAACAAAGTTGCCCAACAGATAATAAATTAAAAGATAAGTCAGGAGTTCGGATGTCGCAATTGATCCAACATGACTAATTTTTAAAGTGGATCCATTAGTAATACGAATATTAGAAGATTGAAAGACATGTTTCATATTGGTAAATATCGAGGAATCTGATGACATATGATTAAAACAACCAGAGTCTATAAGGCAAGAGCCGTTACCTGGAGTGGCAGATAGAACAGAGGAAGATGAAGATTCACGTAACCTGGTTAATCAAAGCCTCCAAATCAACCGTGGAGATAGACGATGAAGCTTCAGAACTCCCAGGATAAGCAGATGTCGGATTGTGGCTGTAAGAAGATGGTGCAGCATAAGACTGCTGTTGTGAATAAAAGTTATTCCCTCTAGAGGAATTATGAGAAAACTCAACTCCCCAGCCATACTTCCTAACAAGCGAACGAATGGCATCCAATGCATCCCTCCTGTCATTGAATTCAATAAATGCAAAATCAGGTGGTCTCCGAGCAACCCATACATTATGCAGAACCCCAAAGACGCGGAACTCAACTTCAAGATCCTTCTCACTAACGCGAGGATCCAAGTTACCCACGTAAACTCTGAGTCTTTTTTTTTTAACTTGGAGAAAAAGGCTAAAAGTTATCAAAGTCCAAATCAGGTAGGTGGTTGGCTTCTTTCGGTCCAAACCCCAAACCCCGATGATGGTGATTGATAATGTCCGTAGTTGGGACAGCCGGATCCGACCTCGCCGACCGCAGCTGGTGCCGGTTCACTGCGAGTGGGAGCTAGAAGATAGCGACGCTCCTTGAGGCTGCGGATTTTCTTGTCGGCTGAGGCTGAGGCGGATCTGAGGTGACAGAAGCCACGAGACAATATGCTCTTGCAGCGGCATGGCGACGAGTGCGGCTGCGTCGACGACCAGACTGGTAAGCGAGGATCGAATTCTAGATCGGAGTCACGAACTCCAGCTCGGTTAGAATTTCAGATCGAGGGAAGGCGAGGACCGAGTGATTCCAGATCTGTTATATTTCTAGATCGAGGGAAGGAGAGGACCGAATGCTTCCAGATCTGTTAGAATTCCAGATCGAGGGAAGGCGAGGGTGGTTGTAGGCCGCAACTGGTGGCAACTTACCGGGTGGATTTTGGGGAATGGTGAAAGATGTTGGTGGCGGAAGCGGTGTTGCCGATGGTCGGCTCTGATATCATAATAACTTTGTATACTTTATATTATTTCAATATACAAAGTTATTAAGTGTTGTTGGGAGATCTGATATATCTACATAATAACAAAAAAAAATGGTAGCCAACCCAGATCAGTACCCCGCTTGGAACGAGTACTAAATCAAAGTTTTCTTTCTTCCACTCCATTCTCTTATCCTCTATCTCGGCCGCTACTCTTCTCCTGGAGAAAGGCCAAGCGGATGAGACAGGGAAATGCTTTTACTTCAGGAAA
This sequence comes from Drosera capensis, assembly GCA_001925005.1. Taxonomy (NCBI): domain Eukaryota; kingdom Viridiplantae; phylum Streptophyta; class Magnoliopsida; order Caryophyllales; family Droseraceae; genus Drosera; species Drosera capensis. Next base: position 169,259 of record LIEC01005993.1, read on the forward strand.
TCTACACTTTCCACCGATTTATTAAGCCAGCCCGTTTACTTTGAAAATGCTTTTAGTTTATGAATGTGTGTTTAGTTTAATGAAATTATGAAAGTTGAAGCTGGCTGATAGAGATGTTTCCAGCATTAACCAATCAGGACTTGCGAACTAGTTTGATTTTCGAAGTAGGCTGGGATTAGTTTGACGTATCATTTTGTCACTTTGTCATACATCAGGATTCAGGAATCTCATGAAGTAAGTTGAATGAGATATTTGATTATATCTATATTACCTATTCTTTGGTCAGTTATTCTAGATTTTTGTGTCAATGCTTCAATAATTTACAGAGTAAGATCTGTTCGAGGAAAACAGGCTTATCGGTCTGTAACTCTAGTTTTTTTTTTTTTTTGTCTGTGTTTTATTAACAAAAAGAGCGGACGGTTTTGTGGGAAACAGGATATACTCATGCATAAGAGGAATAGTGCTGCACGGGCTATTGCCTATTAGAGGAATACTGGTTGCAGATCTCCGTGTTACTTTTAACCCATACTTCTAGGTTGAGATCTGTTGTTGCAGAAATATTAGGTAAAACTGGTGGCTATTTCGTTTACAAGTGGTGCTTAGAAGTGTCGAGCCTTTGTAAGAGACCTGGTTGCCTTGTCTGAAATGTCGCTGGAGATGCCTTTTCTACTGATCCGGTAATGATGTAAAATGCAATCATTGAGGATAAAAGGTTTGATTCACATGAGTTTTTAGATATCATTTCGAGATGAAAATAATTACAGCACTTGCATAGACGTACAACCATATACATCATGTAAATCCAACAAAATATGCAAGGAATTGAGTTTGTTAATTTAAGTTAAACATAAAAAATATCTTATACTCGACTCTTTGTAATGAGAAACAAAAGAAATTAGAATATATATACGACTGAGGTGCATGGAAAACAATGACGATGATCGATCGATGTTGAGATGAAGATCGATGATGATAATTGATGATAGTGATCGATGACATACACAGTCATTGAGCGACTAGATCAAATTGATGATGGTGGTGGTGGTGGTGGATAATGGAGATGATGGAGATGCAGATAATCGATGATTGATGATTGATGATGGAGATGATGATGATGATGAGCGAATAAGATGATGATGGTTGTGGTTGTTGATTGTGAAGATGATAAAGATCGTCATGAAACAAAAAAAAGAAAAAAAAAAGAAACTAAGAAAAAGAGCAAATTAGGATAGGTTTGATGTTTTTTTTTTTATAAAAATAGTACCTTGTGGAAATAAAATCCACTTGATTATACCTTCTTATAAATAAGTCTTCAAAGTGATACTTGTAGTAAATCATCACTGTTTTTAATTATTGTTGAAGAAGTATAATTTTGGATAATTCACCCTAAAAAGTAGATTCTGAATATAAATACAGCAAAGAAAACCTAAAAAAACATTACAAACTACACAAGTAATTCTTTCAATTGAATAACACACACTCTTTTTTTTTTTTTTTTTTGAAAAATTTT
>LIEC01005994.1:0-39655 GCA_001925005.1 Drosera capensis
ATTCATTTTATAATGCTAGGCTCATATAAAGTGTTTGTAGGTATTTATGGTTGATAGTGATAAGTTATACTTGATTGTAAATTTATAATAAATAGTTTGATGTTTGGTAAAATAACGACTTAAAGTTATTTTGATTTCTCCGTTAAGGAGAAAAACAATTTCAAATAACTTATGACTTGCTAGTTAATTTTACGTATAAAATGAATGCCAACCATCTTCCCCAGCATTATAAAATGAATTAAAGTTAATTTTGATCAACTTTAAGCCTAAACAACATGCCTGTAATATGAAAGTGTAGAAATTTACATGACAAAAAGAAAAACTACAGCTGTCATCTTGGGTGATTTAAAGGAGCAATTTAGGATGATTAGAGACTATGCAATGACACTAATGGAAACAAATCCTGGGTCAAGTGTGAGAATAGCAATAGAAGAAACTGGTGTAGAAGAGGACTTGAGGTTTAAAAGGATTTATATGTGTCTTGGCACACTAAAAGCAAGATTCTTGGCTGGGTGTAAACCTATAATTGGATTGGATCGCAATCATTTGAAGTTTGCTTTTGAAGGAATCCTTTTGAGTATTGTGGGTAAGGATGAAAATGATAATATGTATCTCATTGCGTTGGCTGTTCTTGAGTCACAGAACAAGAGTTCATAGCAGTATTTTCATTGAGCTATTGTTGGAAGATATTGGATTTGTTGGGGATAAAGGATAGGTGTTCATTTTTTATAGGCAAAAGAGGTTAGTGCAGGTGTTCGGTAAGAAATGGCCAAATACAGAACACATATGTTGTGTGAGACATATGTGGGCAAATTTTAGGGATAAGTTTGGTTCTGTAGCTCCCTTGAAGAAGTTGTTTTAGAAAGCAGCATCAATAAGTAATCTGAAGGAGTGGGAGTGTTACATAAAGGATATTGATCAGACAAATCCAAGGCAGCCAGGGAATGATAATGCTTATGATTCGTTGAGTAAGATTCCCCCAGAGCAGTGGTCTAGAGCCCATTTCTCTATTAAAGTTGTGTGTGTAGTTTTAGTGAATAATTTGAGTGAGTCTTTCAATTCATATATAATGGAAGCAAAGGGCAAGTCTATAATCAACATGTTGAAATGGATTAGAAGGAAATTTATGGATAGAATTCAAGTTAAGAGACAAGGGATGGAGAGATATGACACCTCATATTTGGAGGAGAGTGGAGAAGACAAAGACTATTGCAAGAAATTATTTTTCACTTTATACTGGAGATAATAAGTGGGAAGTGGAGGAGTTTGGTATGTAGTATGTGGTTGATGTGAGGAATTAGCGGTGCACTTGCAGGAGGTGGGATCTGAGTGGCATTCCCTATAAGCATGCCATGAGTTGCTTGCAAATTGATAAGAGGACAGTTTATGAACCATATACACAAGAGCTATCAGGCAGATATGTGATCCTTTGTTGAACTTTATTTATTTCATTCTTTTTGTATCTTATAATCACCATGTCATTTTTTTTTATCATGTTTGCTGAAAGAAGCATAATTGGTTGTATATAATCACAATTTACATCCTGTACCAAGTCCACCCAATGGGACTTCATCAAGCCTATCACCTTTGATTCATTCAGTTGTGAGGGTTACAGACAGGAAGACCACAAAAAGAAAAAAGAAGTGCCAATGATGAGACAAGGAAAGACTCCACAAAACCAAGTAGACAAGGAGGTTCAATGACCTATCAAAAATGTTTCATAAAGGGTCACAATATAAGAACTTGTAAAAATCAAATGGATCCTAGGTCAAAATATGCAAATCAAGCAAGCCATTGATATCTCTTTCATATCAAATTATACACACATGATAGTTTCATGTGTATATATGATATATAAACAATGTGCATATAATATTCACACATGATAGTTTCATGTTTTCATCATGATGTTTATAGGCTTCCACTTTACATAGTCAATCTGTTTAGACTGAGAGTTCTCAACAAGATATATCAGCTACTATCTCTCAACAAGTTACACCAACAAATATTTCTCAAGCACCACATGTGTAATTATAATTTTCCTATCAAATTGATTGATATGTCTAAAATTGAGTAATATTTAATGACTCTAAGGTTGACTCCATCAAAGAAATACAGGTACATGAAATTAACTCATCATGAAAATGAACAACGCTACGACGATAGCTAAAATAATTATCTCAAAGTGTTTTGACCCTTCTAGTAATCCCCTTGTAACCACAGTTGTAGTCGTTAACTTCCACACTTCCATCAGTGATGTTTTGCGTCACGATTGGCTTGCATCATGAAAAAAATTACAATCATCACACTTGAAATAAAATCTTCCTTTGCTACTTCGTTTGGTTTGCACGATCCTAATCGAAGCAAGACGTCCACAACGACAATATTGAGGTGAGTATGTTAACAATCCATCTTGGCCTATGACGGCGCTTGACAATTGTGATGAACTCATCCCGCTGTGGAAGAGGGAAAAAATACCAGAGAAGAATGACAATTTTATAAGAGAGGAAATTAGAGAAATATGAAAAATGAAAAATGAGGGAAATATTATAAGGAGGGAAATATTAATTGGGGGTATTTGAGAAATGAAAATGTAATATTTTAGGGGGAAAATAAATTTCCCAATCATTCACGTGCGAATTAAGAGGTATTTGTTAAGTTGAAAGAAAAATATAATCGTGACACATAAACCCCAAAATTTAGGGGGATATGTGTATATTTCAAAAATATATGGGGTAAATACTAATGGATGAAAAATATGGGGAATAAAATGCATTTTTTCTCAATCTTATATTGAAATGTGTATATAGTTTTTGTGTGAAACAAGATTTTAGATAATCTTAAATTAAAAGAAAGATTCCCTAAAGGGGAAAAAAATATTTCATATAATCCTCATAGATGGAGAATATGAGAAAATATATTTTTTGTATGAAAGAGTGGTGTGGACAAACTTCATGTTGGCAAAGCATCAGATTCCCTGGGCAAGATGTCCGATCCATTTTTTGATATGCTCTTTCTGTCATCGTCCTCCACCACGAACACCTTTTATTACTCCAACATTATGTCGCCGTCGTCGTCGGCGTCGCCGTCGCATATATAAACCCGAAATGCAATGTCTCACGTGCTCCCTTTCTCTCTCCTCCTCGTCGTTGCCCTCTCCTCTCTCTTTCTCTCTCTACACGACTCGCCTCCCTCTCTCGTCTCCCTTCGCCGCCGCCGCAGATCGTGATCGTGATCAGATTCGAATCCGTCGTCGAGGTCGATTGATCTGTCTCTTCGAGTTTCTTTTCTGTTGGTTGTTTCATCTCTTGTTGTTGATTTTGTTGTTTGATTGTTGTGGTGGATCAGTTGATGTGATGATTTATTGGTTGATTTGATGATGAGTTTAAGTATGAATGTCGGTGATGTTTTCGTTTCTGGTTGAAATGATAGGAATCTGGCGGCGGTCATATTGTTCGGTTTGTTTGTGGATGTTGGAATTGATTTGGTGATGTTTTGTGGATAATGTTAGGGTTTTGATGTGTCTATTATCCACTCAAACGGATTCTTGTTTGAGATGGATTTGGATTAGCTCTGGTAATTTGATTGAAATGGATTCTTCCTGGTTGCGACTAGATTGATTGATGGTTTCGTTTCTGATTGAAATGATGGGAATCTGGCGGCGGTTATGGTTTTCGGTTTGTTTGTGGATGTTCAAGTTGATTTGGTGATGTTTCGTTTCTTTTGGGCGTGAGATGCAATTTCAAGTCTGCATTGGTATCTCTGTAGAGAGTTAATGTGACAAATTTAGTATCTCTGTAGAGAGTTAATGTGACAAATTTAGTTCGCCAACTGACGCTTGAATCATGATTATCAATAGCTTAAAGATCCATGATGTGTATTTCATTACTGCCTGCTCTGTAATATCTTATCAATGCTGCGAGATTCACGGCGTTCTTGTTCTTATTTCATTTATTCTCTCTTCGTGGTTGTATCTGCTTGTTAAGATAGACAGCAAGAATCCGGCACTTCTCCATAATTTAGAAATGACATAATTGGAAGTAACTCGTACAAGTGAAGACGAGGTTAGGTGGCATGAAATTTGAGATATAGGTCTTGCTCAACATCTAGTCGTTAGTTGTGTAGTAACGGCCATGAGGTCCATGCCTTGGTATCTTTTACCATAGAAGAGATAGCAGTGAATGTAGGGAATGACTTACTGACATTGTCATGTCATTTTGTTGACTCCAATTGTGGAAAGATACTTTGGCTTTATGCCTTGTTTTGTGTAAGATATATCATGAAGCAGTTGTCACCATCCTGTGAGTCAGATACTTTGGCTTTACACCTTGTTTTTGAAAGATATATCATGAAGCGGTTGTCACCATCCTGTGAGTCTGGCTTATTTAGATGAATTAACTTTCTAGTTTCTACAAATCTGGATGTATAGCTGCTTATTTCTTTGTGTAATTAAGTTACTATGTTTAGCTTCTATTGGTTTTGAGGGCTAGATCTCTGAATGACTTTCTTTGGATCAAAGTGCTCTTTGCTTTTCTTTTTATCATTCTCTCAATTCATATTATCCTGCAATGTGAGTTTGATTCTCTCAACTTTTCTCAGGTGTATCTGGCTCTGACATCTTGCTTGACTGTTCTTAGGCTTTTCTCATCGGTACAGCATTAGAATGGATCACAATAAGTCTCAGCAGCCTTCGAGCGGTGGTGCTAGTGAGGATCCATGTATCTGGTCATCTTCCGTGGATGGAAATCGGATCCCTATGGGGAAAAAGGTCTTCTGCAATAGATCATTGAATATGAAGAATATAGTGGCTGTGGGGTTTGATATGGACTACACGTTGGCACAATACAAGCCAGATACTTTTGAATCCCTTGCATATAAGGGCACCATTAAGAAGCTTGTCCATAATTTGGGATACCCACATGAGGTGCGTCAGCAACTTGTCTTGTCACCATTAAGAAGTTTTAGGGGTGATTATTAATTACCCGTTTCTTGTCCTTTGAACTTGTCTTGTATGATGGTTTTCCAAGTCTTGTTTATGGTCCTCTGCAGTTACTTCAGTGGTCTTTCGATTGGAAATACATGGTCAGGGGCCTAGTTCTTGACAAGAAGAGGGGCAACATATTGAAGGTTCACTCACTCACTACTAACTTTTATGCTTGCCTATCTATCATCTTCATGTTGCTTTTTAAAACACCTTTTTTTTCGTGGCTGTGCCATGCAGATGGATCGTCATAAGTATGTGAAGATTGCATACCATGGGTTTACAGAGTTAACGAAGGAAGAAAAAGTTGGAATGTACGGTCATACCTTGATAAGGGATTCATTTGATGAACCTGACTATGCTCTCATTGACACTCTCTTTTCCCTTGCGGAAGCCTACTTATTTGCACAGCTAGTTGACTTCAAGGACAATAACCCTGGCAGACTACCATCAGGAGTCGAGTAAGTTGTCCATTTGACAAGCTTTCAGGTTTGGTAAAAGCTTCTCAAATGTCACATGCTATTCATGAAAACAAAATAGCAAGATAGAAAGAAAGAAAGAAAAAAGAAAAAAAGAAATTGGACTTCGCTTATGACGTTTAAGGTATTTGTCATGGAATGTTTAACTAATCATTAGTTTCAATATATACGCTTGCAGTTATGCTCATATGTACAAGGATGTTCGAGCTGCTGTCGACCTGTGCCATCGTGATGGAACTTTGAAACAAATGGTTGCTGAGGATCCTAAAAGGTAAGAGTTTTGGCTATCTGCTCACAAGGAATTATGCCTGCAAGTTATCTCAACTCTTGGAGTCCTCCTGACGGCATTCTGTAGCAAGACTTTTGCATTGTTTTTTTTAAATGAGTGTAGTGTCTTTATCTTTGTGTAATACAACTTAATATTGGCTTATAAGCCTGTTAACTGTTGACTAAGAAATAGAAGCCTGCCATCTCTTGATTTATATAAGGAGCCTGCCACCTACTTTGTTAAGTGGCATTTTATCGCTTGAAGTGAATTTACAGCTCTGGTGTCCTATTAAGATCTAGCTAAATTCTTAGCTGTCTGATTTGTTTGTCTCCGAATTTCTGGTTTCATGTTCTAGTTGTAGCTGTTATTTGAGGTGGAAGACAATGAGAATGAGTGGTCTAGCAGGCCACTTTCTCCAAAAGAGGCTACCGTGAGCTTGAAGGGATCTAGGAAAGTACTTTTTTGTTGAGTAGGACATATTGTCATGCAATAAAAGTATGTCAGGTTGTTACTATTCTACCTGGTAATACTGAAAGGCAATCCAGTGAGCTTGAGTGGATCTGGGAGTGTTGTTGTTTAAAGTTAGACCAGTATATGATAACGTAGGATCATATACGTTATCATAATGAAGTTCTTAATTTATCAGGTTTACTATTAAGGTTTGTTATTTAAACAACTGCTCCTGGTTAAATGGCTCTGACTTTTAATTATTCTTGCTAATTTTCAGCTACATCAATGACGATACTGGAATTGTACCGATGCTAAAACTGCTGAGAGATTCTGGTCGGTCAACGTTCTTGGTGACGAATAGGTGAGTGTGTGTCTTATATTTGCAGGAGTATCAATGGAGAAGGGTGGAGTAAACTCAAAGCTTATTTGTTGAGATGATGTTGCAGTCTATGGGACTATACAAACATTGTAATGACATTTCTTTCTCGAACTCATGTTGAGAAGGATAGAACTTCTTCCAAGTTCAGCTGGCTCCAGTATTTTGATGTTGTCATCACCGGCAGGTTGTTACCCTTTCCTGATTTGCAACTTGATAATTTCTCAAACCCTGTCTGTGTTCAATCTTGCTCAAGATAAAATACCTCTGTTGTTTACTATATTGCTTATTTAATTTTTGACACTTCTAGTTGATAATAGTTCATGACGTTCATGATTCCAGTGCAAAACCAGGATTTTTCCATGAAGAAAATCGTGCCAATCTGTTTGAGGTTGTTCCTGAATCTGGAATGCTTATTAACACTGACAATGGCACTCCTATGGCTCAGGTTAGCTGACCACCTCTCGTTAAAGGCCCTTTCACGATTAGACTCCAGTGAACTTGATTCATTTTTTATTTTATGTGTTAAATTTCTTCTCCATTATGCAGGTTGGGAGCAATATATCTATAGCTCCTGCAAAAGGACTAAATAATGCTTGCCGGATTTTCCAGGTTCGTGTTTCTAGTGATATAGTTATGATCTGAAACTACTGGGAGCCTTGGATGTAATAAAAATTTGTCATTTTTAAGCGATGTTCATGTTGCTTATGTGTTTGGTGGACATTTGTAGGGTGGCAATGTTGCTCATCTTCACAAATTGCTGAACATAGAATGCAGTTCCCAGGTGATTCCTAAGTCCCATTTTCTTGTCTTTAATCATGCAATGTCTCAGTTGACAGATGATATTAGTTGTTTGGTTCTGTATATCTTGTTTTTTCTTCTTATGGCCATTCTTCTTTGATTGATTGTTTCGAGAAGATTTAATTTTTTACACCTCATGATAACAATAATAAATTTTTCTGTGATTGATATGTTTTTTTTTTTATCAATGATTCTTATGGTAACTTGGAAGCCTTTTTAGGTATGCTAAGTTATGCCATCAACATGTAAACGGCCTCTTCTTTTACTGCTTACAATTATTATATTGAGTTATGACTTTCTGTGATTGTTTTAATCAAAAGTTGCTTTATTCATGCTACGTGGGAAATTTTTGTGCCTTGACGCTAACGAGTTCTTGAATTTTAGTAGGTTCTTTATGTTGGGGACCACATCTATGGAGACATTTTGCGCAGCAAAAAAGTTCTTGGTTAGTGTACCCCTTTCTTGCCTTCTGTTCTTGCTGGTTATGTAGTAGTCTACTGCCCATATCCTCTTTGGTTTTCCTTGTTTTGTGTTTTGGAGCGCCGATGACATTCTTTTTCGTTTGAGATATCCTTGGAGATATTACATTTTGTTTACAAGTAATGTTGCTTAGTTTCATTCTTAATTTCCCTTCTTGAGCAGGTTGGAGAACAATGCTTGTTGTTCCCGAGCTTGAAAGGGAGGTCGAACTTCTATGGGACTTAAGAGATATCCGCAGAGTATGATTAGCAAATTCTCGTCTTCATTCTTATCCTGCTGCTGTTTCTCACTATTGTGGAAGTTGTGTTCTTAAGGTTGATAAGTTAGTGTAGTCTTTAGTTCTGTGTTTCCTTTACTTCCTTTATAGCAGTTGGATGATAAGAATGTTGTGTGTGAAACTGGACTTAAGAGTTCAGTACTGATGTCTCGTTCTCTCGAGGAAAAAAAAAAGTTTTCAGTACTGATGCCTACATTTCGTCACTGTGTTGAGTGAATTCGGGGGCTTTATCAAGTTGCTAACCGTGCATATGAACTGTGGTTAATGAATCTTGTCTTTAACTCAAAATCAGGCATCCTTGTTCTGTTCTATGTTCCTGATTGAGGTGACTTTTCTGTTTTTATGCAGAGATAGAAGCTTTATTTCCTTAACTTGTTCTCCATTGATGTGCAGCAACTTCGATCATTGAGGAAGGAGCGAGATGATTTTGAAGACAAACTACATCATTTGAAGTGGTCTCTTAAGTGTGTATCTCTCTTCATCTGATGTCTTGTGAATTAGGGCTATCCAAGACTCTTACCCCCTCACAATTGCTATTTGCTCAAGCTTAGTGTCTTAAATTGCTCTTATAGTATTACTAATGGCTTCATGTTGATTATACCTTAATCTATCTATGATTGTGATTGTAAAAATGATAATAAAAATGTTGCAGACTCACCTAGATGTCTTCAGGAATAGTCAGCATACAGTATTTCTGGCATACATTGTATAGATTTTCCATTTCTAGCAGGATATTTGGAATGCTCTAATTGTGCTGAATGAAGGAAAAAAGATTTATGCGACCACCAGGTAGGATTTAGAGCCTACTTGACTTAGATGGTGGTGGGAGTGATGGTGATTGCACCATGTTAGGTTGCTTGCGGTTTTACCTGGAGCCTGTTTAGCATTTTGCAGCAAGAAGCCGGAAGCTACTGTAGCTTTAGGGTACCTATTATGAGCTGGGACATGTGAGTTAATCATTATGTTGCGAGTTGTGTGAAGATCGCTGAAGAAATTAGTAGTAGCTGTTGCGTTATAAAACCATATTGAGCACTTTGATGTTTCTGTGTGTACTTCATGATAAAGTTCTGAGACCAAGAAAAACCCAACTGTCACAGGTTTGAAGTTCACGATGCCGAGCAAAAGGAACAGCTGCAATCTGATCTACAAAAATTAGAGGTTTGATTGACTTTTATTTTTTGTGATCCTTCCTTATGTCCCTTGATGAAGGAAGCATAACAAATTTTGGTAATGGTGAATTAGGAGACGTGACAATTTATATATCTAATTGGTTTTCTCCCAAGAGATTGATGTGTGTTCTTCGTCAGAATCGATTTCTGGAATCAAATGGCAAGTTACAAAATTCACAAAATTTACTAGTATTAATCAAGGTTTTTAAAGAACTGATTTCAGCTTATTACATTATTTTTCTTTGACCCTGAAAAGTCATTTTCCTGGGAAGCTATGCCTTTTGGTTCTCCTGTCTTTTATATATGCCTTTACAAATGCTCAAAGGCTCCAACTTTGCATGTTTGACTAAATTTAGATTGAGCCAGTCTTCTGCGGAGTATAGTATGATCTGATGAGATAGTTTCTGAGAATTGAATGAGTGTACTTGTGATTCTTTGTATTCAGACTCAAAGAGAAGAAGTTCGTCGTGCTCATCAGCAAGCTCAGCTTGAATTGCACAAAGAGGTTAGAAAGTCACTTGTGAGCACTTCACGGTTTGTATACTCCGATATAATATATAGATGACGGTTTCTACCATCATTTTTATGGGAGATCTCTGAGATGGAATGTTGTGAGTCATTTATGTGGAAATATGCAACATATCAAGCTTTGTCTCTATCTACGAATCGAAGCCTCACTCTCAATTGTCTGTTTGCTTCCTTACATTCTGCTGATAATTTTTTTTAACATATTCTAAGCTGATTCCGATATGATTTGCTTTCATCTACTTCGGCTTGCTAAACCTATAACAAGGATCTTGCTGTGATTGAATGTTTGGGCCCACTAGTCGGTGGTGATGAATAACTCGCTGGAGATCTAGTCTTGGTTTTAACTTCTTCTCTTTGAGTTTCAGTTCCACGGCGTATGGGGACAGCTGATGAAGACAGGCTACCAGAATTCTCGCTTTGCACATCAGGTCAGTCTAATTCAGTGATAAGGCAATGACCATGCCTCCGCCATCATTTGGCATGGTGTTTAAAATGCAGAGATGCAGATTCCATGATATAACATGCACGTCGAATGGACGAAGACTAACACCGTAGCTTGTGATTATTGTTGAATGCAGGTGGAGAGATTTGCATGTCTTTACACTAGTGAAGTTACCAACTTGAGCTTGTACTCACCCGACAGGTACTACAGGCCAAGTGAAGATTTCATGCCCCATGAATTCGACGTCCTCGGGGTATACAGTCCATGACTAAACAAGAGTGTCATCTTAGCTTGTGGTCGGGTATATCCTTCGCCAGTTTGCTCCACCAATGTACATCATTTAATTCGTCATTGAAATGTATATTCTCAGTAAGAGTATACAGGGAACACCGTGTTTGTAACCACAGTATTACATCCTGTAGGCAATAGCTTTGAAAGTCGTACCAATATACTCAGATAACAATCGAGTAGTGCGATATGTTCGGGTTTGTAGTATACTATCTGTACGCTCTTGAATCAGTTGAGCAGGCGAATAAACCTTTGGATTGCAAGTGCTTTGTCAGCTTCGCTTTTGGCAGAGGATGGGGTGCTCAAGAAATCACTTGAGCAAGTGACTAAATCGTTCAGACGGGTCTTTACTGGTGAAAATCTCTTCTGTAAATTACGTGGTTAGTGATTTCACTTAAGTACATCAACGAACCATCAAATGTAATTGCATCGTTCATCATCAATGATATTTTACTATAGCATTGAAAAAAAAAAAGATTAACGTAACATTGGTTAATTAATTATCTTTATTTTTTTAAAACCGTTGAATGATTAAAAAATAAAACAAATCAAACCGATTTCAAATCTAATTATTCCTCGTAATCAAAATTTATCTTTAACAAATTTTCGAATCAAACCATCCCATTTATTCACATAGCATCTCAAGTCTCAAACACAGCACACATTCTGTTATCTTCTTCGTCGTGGTCATCATCATCGCTGCAGGCGAGCGGTGGCGATGGATTTGAATTCTAATCCTTTCAAGGTAACTTATTCATTTTTTCTTCTTCATCGTCGACGTCGTCTTCTTGTTCTGGTGATGCTATGCTCCTCTGTGTAGTTTCACTCAAGCAATTAGGTTTAACATCTTAATGTTGAATACAATTCTCTAGCTCCTACTCATCAAAAAGAGGGGGAAAAAATGCTCTCTTGCTCCTGTGCAGAAAAGCAATTCTACCAGATGCTTCTAGGTTTGGTTTATTCTTTTCTGTCTGATTTTGGAATAATTTTGTTTGATTTCTAGTTTTGGGAGGGATAGACAGTTCAGATAGTCAGAGAAACTAAATGCATCAACCAGAAACTAATACACTTCTCTTCAGTTAGGAACAGAGATTTTGAACAAATTTTGGCATCAAGTTGTGATAATTCAGGTCATACCTTATAAAAATGTGTGCGTACTAAAGATCTTGTGGTAATTTTGACAAGTTGATCAATGTTTATGCAGATAATCTTGGGTTCTTCTTCGGTAGCACGCCGACAAATATTAGCAAAAATGGGTTATGAATTTCAAATAATGGTAATTTGTAACATCACTGGGATATGCTTCTTCTACCCTTAATGCGGGACTTTGGAATTGATTACTTTATGCTTAGACTGCAGATATTGACGAGAAAAGCATACGGAAGGAAAAGCCGGAGGAGTTAGTCATGGCTCTTGCGGAGGCAAAGGTTTAGTTTTCTTAACCATGTTTGTATTGTGGACTTGTAGGGGCTGCTGTTATCCTTGTATACTTACTACTGTGAAAATATGAGAAATCCACAACCACTGGTCACTGGTGTGGGTTAGCTACTTAGCTGCGTATTTTGCAGAACCACTGACAAGGTGCAATGAATGAATGGCTAGGAGTAGCATATGTGATTTATTTCTTTAAATTGTTATCGTTATCTCGTCTCCATTCATTTAATAATATTGCACTGTATGTAATGTAATGCATCTAACCATCTGTATTCTATGCTTATGGGTCAACATTCAGCTTGAACTTGCACAAAACTGTGTTTCTTTGGATGCCTGATTCAGTTCTTACTAAAATAATTGTTAAATTATTGTTCAGGCAGATGCCGTTGTGTCAAAGCTTCAAATAAGAGATAACCAAGTGAAGGATGGCGAACCAACACTCTTAATTGCAGCTGACACAGTAATTTTTTTTTCCCCCTTTTACTTTTCTTCAGCTGTGCAAACCTGTATAGACCAGGTAGTTCGTAATTTGGTTTGTTTCTTATCTCGTTGGTCTAATTTTTTGTGGTGTTGGGTTCGTTTTAGGCCACCTGATATCTTGTGCAGTTTTACTTTTAAATTTCATTCAGTCTTGTGCATTCATATCTGTCTTACATTACATGTTCCCTGATGTGTATAACCTTACTTCGATTGGGCCAAAATGTTTTAGCCATTCTGGTTGAATGTCATTTCTATGGGAGTTACAATCAATCAATCATCCATTGTTGTAAGTTTGACTGCCTAAAAAACACTTAAGCTGATGGAAATATTGCCTCAGGCAGAAACAAGGATGCACAAGCCTCCTTTTGCCGATCTGGAAATTGATGCTGGACCCACTATCTTAATTACAGGCGATCAAGTACTATATGCTTATTATTCTGTCCATCACATATGTCATTCATCTCTAGTGTCACGCTTCATATAACAATTTGGGTCTCTGCTGCATAGAACACCTAATTTGCCATCTAAATATCTTTACTGATAAGCCTGATATACTGTTGCTAAATTCTGCATGCGAATAATTGGAGGTGGTCGTCTATGAAGATATGATAAGGGAAAAGCCGTCTAGCAAGGAAGAAGCGCGGAAGTTCATTAAAGGTTTGATCACAGTGTTGGTTCCTTCTTGGCAGTATTCATGGCAGAACAGTTGATGTGCGAGTTGAAATAGGTAGCTGATGACTTTGATGATCATAACTGCAGATTATTCTGGTAGTACTGCTCAAACTGTGAGCTCCGTTCTTGTGACGAACATGAAGACAGGATTCAGAAGAGGAGAATGGGACAGAGTAGAGGTATTTTCTTTATGTTTTTCTTTAATGGACACAGCGACATTTGTCTTGAAAAGTCCTGTAGTGACACGATCTGCTTGCTGAGTGTCTACTTTCCATTGTCATGGCTCTCGAACAACCAGGCGATTGAAAGTCAAATGGTGACTGTGTAGTACACCTCGAGAACCTTTCTGATTCTAGTTATGGATGCATGTCCACGAGCTAGCTTTACTTGTACTCAATTTACTAAATGATGACGGAGGATGACTTTCTGGGTGATATTCATGCTCCGCTGTTTTGTTGCAGATATCATTCCATGACATTCCTGATGATGTTATCGATAAGCTGGTCAGCTCCTGCTCTTTTTCTTTATTTATTTGTGATCGATGTTTTTATTTGTACATGTTAGTACTACTAAAGTTTGTCTGTATGATTTTGCATCGGAAGCAACTCCTCTCATGATAAAATCTTTTCTACTTTGTCTTCAGATTGAAGAGGGCATTGTGTTGCATGTTGCCGGTGGGTTGCTTATTGAACATCCTCTCGTATTACCCTATGTTAAAGAATTGGTAAGTATATCATCTTCTAGCAAGAAAATACTAGGATGAGGTGCTTCTATTTTTTCACATGGTGGAAACTGAATTTCTATGTTATGTGCATGGAGTCTCACTATTTATAGTTCTATTTTGCAATTTCATTTTTTAGGCTTGGATGATCGCTGCTAAATGTAAGTTGCTCCAATTTTATGCAGGTGGGTGCGATTGATAGCGTCATGGGGCTTCCTAAAGCAGTGACAGAAAGGCTAATAAAAGAGGCCTTGTAGACTCGATCATGTTTCCTTGACCTTGAGTAGTAGCTGCTTGAAAATTGTAGTGGCTATCGGCGGTAGTGGGCGTTATTTTCTGACGGATATGTAGAAGAATCCGTCCTGTCGAACCATGAAATTTTTAGCAGCTCACTTGAGTACACAATGGTACGAGCACGCTTCTAAATCATGTTGCATTTGATGAATACTGCTTTAAGCAGCTTTAGAATGAATAGTTGAATATTGTTGCAGATTTTATTTCTCGGTGCTTAACACAAAGGCTTCAGCGGCTTCCTGCCCCTTAATTCAGCTATACGCTTGACATGTGAACATGTATGAAACTTATCAAAATTGCTATACAACACTAGTGGCTTGTTACTCCGATTATCAGTACACGTGATGGGTCTAATGGATAACGGAGATTCTTGACAGTATATATACTTGACCTGAACATAGCAGTCGCAATATCATTACAAATGAATGCCCATAACTACACTCACAAAAGCGGGAGCTGAAAACCAAAAACTGGAACTTAATCTGTTTAACAAATTAATCTTGCCTCTCAAAGAATACATCTCTGCTGCCGCGAAGTGCAAGAAAATTCTGAATGCTGGAACAACCATGCTTTGGTTTTATGATACAAAAACCATACGTACATTGCCCAGCACGGCTGATGTCTTTCCGTCCAAAATTTTCATGATCATCTGAAGGAGCGTTGGATCTCCTCCAATGTTCTGCCCTTTGTTTCTGGGACGAAGATTGTCACAAAAGCCACAGTGAATGCAGAGACCAGCATGTAAATGGTGAAAGTTCCTGTCAAAAAAGAAAGCAAATTGATTTTAATTCATGTGATTACCCCTCCAATCCAATGCATCGAACATCATGACCCTCCAGTCATTCTAGGATAGAAATCGGCCGGTCAAATGTTCACCCATTATTTCGAACTGCCAAATTTTGCTTTTACCAACATTCCGGGTTGAGTCAGTTGAGGTTTACCAATGCATATCTCAAAAGTGCAGAGAATGAATGTAAAAAAAGGAAAACTTTGGGGAGGGGGTTTGCAAACCTCCACTGTTCCAGTTCAACATTATGTTCGCAGTCAGCGTGACGATCCAAGCAAAGAACCAATTAGCCAGAGTTGCAATACTTCCAGCCAGCCCCTTGATGCTAATAGGAAGAATCTGAGAAACAAGATGAAATATGACAGCATTGAGCATCACGTACTCAACAAGACGAATACTGAATCTATCAAGAATCAGCCAAGCACCCTTGGCTACAACCCAGAATATCTCACCAAACTGCAACACAACAGTATTTGAAAAAAAAGAGTAGAGAAATAGAGAATCATATAATATGAGATATTACCTCAGACATTATAACCCATGGGATGGCTCCCATTCCAAGAGAGAAAGCAACCACCATTGCCTGAAACGGAAATTACCAGTGGGTTGACCCAAATAATATATGATCAAAGAAGAGATGCAGAGACATATCTCTGCGCAAATCAACATACCACAACTCCAGCAACCGCTAGGAAACAGCAAACAGTGTAAAGAGTTGATTCATCAGATACAGCATCCTGATATAATAAATGCATTTGTGAGATACTGGTATAATTATTTTTTGTCCATGAACACAGACAAAAGCAAAGGGGCAGAGGGAATTGTAAACTGTGCCTCCACGTTATCACCTTGACATAGAAGGAAACAGCTACCACCAAGAGGCTAAGCGTCATCCCACTGGCAGAGACCTACAGCAAATCAAACATAGCTAAGAATCACTTTTATAGTTTTATGTCCCTAATTACACAATGATCATCCAATTGAAAAGTTTGAATCATGAAAACCCACAATCAAGAGAAGTCTACGCCCTGCTCTATCTGCCAACCACGTGGTAACAAGAGTTGCAAGGACCTAAGGCATATCCATTAAGCATCAGATCGCTGAAGAGGAAATTAGTACAAAATATATCTCGACTAAGCAAAAGCATCCCCATGGATATCTCCAACACACCTGAATAGCACCTACTCCAAATGTCGCGATGTTGCTTGATTTAACCCCTTGCAAATTTAAGATGTTATACATTAGACAGTCAAGCTATATATAGAGAAGACATCACAAAAATGATAACCAGAATGCTTTATTGCACTATTTCTTTGGAAATCCTCAAGAGCAAAATTTAGGGATTCTATCACTGAAAAATGTATCGGTCAGATTAATTTAAGACTGACTTGAAGAAAGTGACCCTAAGACTTTTTGATCTGTTTCTTGGTTGGGAATCAAGATTCAACCTCTGGGTTTAGGGAGGAAAAGGTAATCGGCATGAGTATGAACATGAAACAAGATTGCATGACTAATTTGCAACGAGCATTTCAAACATGAAAGGATAAAAGACATGTGATATTGAATCTTTCCTTATTGAATCTTACTGCAACTGAATCCTATCGATAAGTCAAATGAGGATAAAAATCAACCATTTTGCTTACCTGCCTCTTCAAAGATAGTGCTGGAATAGAACAAAACACCATTGATTCCAGTCAACTGCTGCAGAATCAGTAGTCCATTGCCTATCTGCAGAGCAATATATACCCCAAACTTGTCAGGTATAACACAGTGAATGGAGCGATATCTAGGGAAAGAAAACGGAATTACCATTAATGGAAGCCAATATCTTCTTTGTTTAAGCTCTGCAAACCGTATAGTGGCTCTCCTGCTAGTTGATGCCACAGACCTCTACATAATGCACAGTACTAGACATTTCAGGACGAAAATAACAGAAGTTATTTTTCTCAGAATGATATCTCAGGGTTCTTGAGGGCTATCCTCAGGGCAAAGATGATGGTATTGAAGTACCTTGATATCATTGACTTCAGCTGATATATCAGTATCAAAACCACGAAGAACTTGCAGTGATGTCTCAAACTCTTCAGTCATGCCCATTTTCGCCTGAAATATGATAGAAGCCAGTCTTGACACATAAAGCAATCTGTACAGTTGCAGCAGGATATGTCATTCAAGAACTATACCAGCCACCTAGGAGATTCTGGGATGAAGAATAACCCGGGTATCAAAATCGTGCATGGCAAAATGCCTGGGAACGGTCAAAATACGAACTTGGATTAGTCTCAAGTCTCAACATGGCAAGCAAAGCAAATATGTGGAGCAGAGCATTACCCACAGCTGCAAGGACTCTCCATTCAAGAAAAAGACCAAACAGATAAGCCAACATTATCCCAATGGTCACAGAGAGCTAGCAACAAACAAAGCATAACTTATTAGCAATCCAAATACCCCGTCAATGATAAATAGATTGCAAGGAAACAAAGACGTCAGGCTAAGAAGTTCAGGAAAAATAATGGAGCAAAACCTGGTTTACAGAACCCAATGCCCCCCTCAGGTTCTGAGGTGCAATTTCAGCAATATACACAGGCACCTAGTAATATCATGGAGAAATAGATTCAGATGCCTCTAATGATGGCCCAGTAGAAAAATATAAGAATCGAAAAAAAAAAAAAAAAAAAGTTGTTACCGTATAGGATATTATCCCCACACCAAATCCTTCCAACAACCTTCCCATGTACAGAAATGAAAGATCCTAAATAAAGTATTAAAATAACAGCTTAGGAGGTGCAAAATAAGAACATTTTCCCATACAGATTGATAAACAAGAATACTTGTACTTACTCGAGCAAATGAAATAGCAAGCCATCCAATAATGTTAGGTATAGCAGCAATCATCAGCGACTGCAGCCAAAATAGAAGAAATCATGAGTACACAAATAAAAAGGACGACAAAAAATATACAAGAACACACACAGCATAGAAGATAAGGGAAAGAGCAAATCATACTCCTTTTCGCCCAATATACTCAGAAATCTGACCACTTGCTATTGCTCCGACCATAGCACCCACATTGCTCAGAGATCCGAACAATGAGAACTGATTCAAATCCTCAGGTTAGAGAATGGGATACAGAAAAGAACAATCTGACCCAAGTATATTAACAAAAACAACAAACTAAAAGATCACCAAACCTCTGAAGTTGTCAGACTAAGATCTGATGTAATTGCTGATTGAGTCGGAGATGAATAACCTGACTGTACAAGAGCACAAAGATCATAGAAGAGGCACACGTAAATTGAATGTACAACCTTATGATAAAATTTAAAACAACAAACAGTGCAAAACAAGATGAGTCCCAAAAGCATTAGCAATTGGGAAACATATAGTGATAAAAATTATCAAATCAAAATAGCAGAAAAAAATCAAATTGCATACATAAATGAAAAATAAAAATAAAATAAATCACATTGCCTAGAAAAGAAAGAAAACCCATTTGCAGATTGGAAGGGTTCCTTTTTGGATAATCGGTTTTAATAGGTATTTTCTTTTATGATTAACCAACAAAACTCAAAACAACCCAAATTTCCCATTTTCCCTCTCCAAATCAAACTCACACCCATCATCATCACACACAGACGAATTCTTCCCCATTTGACCCGATCACTCCAAACAAAAATCCCTTTCAATGGGCAGATACAAACTCAAAACTTACGGTGAATCCGAACTGAATCGGACCCAAAGCGACGATGAGAACACAAGCGACGACAGAAATGGAGCTCTCCCTAAGAACCTGAGACGAACCCATAATGCTAGACTGTCTCGATCCCATCCGATACCAACTCCCGGTATGCAGAAACGGCTTTCGAAGATCGGCGCCGCTTGCCCCGCTGCCTGCTTCATTGTCGTCTCTGAAACTCATCGTTGTTGGGTCAGATTTCGAGTTTTCGAGTGTGTGCACACAAGACGTTGGTGAAAATGCCTGACAGAGAAATGATATGTGTTTTTGGGGTACGTTGTCCCGTGAATGTCTCTGATTGATGGTGAATTTTGATGGGATTGGTTTTCGCAAGGCTGAGCTGTGCAGGTGATAGCTGGCAATGGTGTACGTTTTATGTTGTGATGTGGACGTGCATTTTTTTTTCGTTTTTGGTATGGTTATTGGATCGAATGATTGATGGCCGTGGACTAAATGATGGTCGGTGACCAACATCAGTTGGTTCAATTCAAATGACTGATTGAGGTTTGTTTTTTTTGAGAGCTCAATTTCAGCTCAATATTAATAGGTCTTCGGTTTAAGTTTTTTGTAGTTTTCTCTGATTAGATGATCATCCTTTTGGATTTATTTTCTTAGTCCCAATAACTTATTACACATAACACATGAATATATAATATAAAGTGTAAATATTTTTATATTATCCTCATCCCAATATATATGTAATATTTTGATTTTTCGTAGTCAAAGTATACGCGCAATCAAATGTTAGATCCAAAGCTTAAGAGATACTTCATTCAAAAGATTTATCCAATAAATTTTTTTTTTTTAATTTATCAATCATTTCATGATTTTTTAAGTAGTCAATGTGGATGAACCCCACATTATAACATTAGTCATCTCTTGGTTGTGTTGTATCTATATAAGAACAGTGGAAATAAAAACACAAGAATATTTAGTGGGGATTGTTATTGTCAATGTAAAATTTGATTTTACAAGGGGATTCATGAGTGCGATATTTTTGATAAAATAATGTTTGTGAGTATATAGTCTTTATAAAATCAATTTTTGTCTTGAAAATCTCAATTTCCTTTGTAATATCTAAAAGTTGAAAATATCCCTATTTCATGAAGTAACATGTTGTCTTTTTCATCATTAATTTTTTTTTTCTACATCACTCATATTTTTCCCTACACTTCTACAAGAACAAATATGTCAAAATTCACAAAATCAACACAAATATTGATAATAACGTTAAGTCATTTTTTTTATAATTTATTCGAGATACAAGAATATTGTTTTATCACAACTTAACAAAAAAAATTCACATCAAAATCTCCATATATCCAATTTTTATTTGAAATGATTTTGACATTTCATATCATTCAATACTAATATATATTTTGAGAATTTTATTTTATGATAATCATCCTAGACTATTTTGATAAAGAAAAATATCATAGAATATAAAATCAAAACTTATCTCAATATATCCCAGTGATTCAAGTAAGTAAATTGGGATAAAAATAATAAAAAAGAAAAATGTTTTTTTTTTTTTTTGGGAAATATCGTTACCAAAGTTATGAGGCGTAAATGGTAAAAAAAAAAAAAAAAAGTTATGAGGCGTAGCCAAAAACCAAACGTCACTCACTCGTTCGTTGCTCGTTTTCCCCCTTCTTGGTTTATTTTTCTTCACCCCACCCTATTTTCATCAATCAACCATCCCCTCTCTCACAACCTAAACCCTAATTTCTCCACAAAAAAACCCCAATTTATCAGCGATTCATCATCAATGGGCAAAGAAATCAATGCAGCGGCGGCTATGGAGATCGATTCGCAGAGCTCGATCGCGACTAGCTTCTCCATCAATGGTGCGTTTTCGTGCTTGATTTCGTGTTGTGAGTTTTTTGTTTCTGGGTTGATGGATTGTGATTGATTTTGTTTTTGATGTTGTCGAAAAATTGCAGTGTTGCAGTTGTTGAAGTCTGCTCAGATGCAGCATGGGTTGCGCCATGGGGATTATACGAGATATAGGTAATCATGTCTGAGGTTGTTGCTGGAGTTGATTTCTGTACATGCGATCATTTCTGTGGAGAAATTCAACTTAATGATCTAGTATTTGGATTGAGTGTTGATTTCATCGGAAATGGGAACAGAAAGTATCCGACGTCGTCATTTGCTTCACCCTTCTCTTTTTTGTCACTGCCCATTTAACGAACTGCGAAATTATCACTGATGTAGACACTATTCGAGTATAGGGAATCGTGTATGAGATAGGTTCCTTTGACTATCCAACAATTTGTTAAGAGTTATGAGCTCATGTTAAGATCATCTCTTGCCCGTAGTCAGGAATTTGACATCAAATTAGGATGAGTTTTGACATATGGATTACACACTTTTGTCAAGCTTGTCTTGGTCATAGTTTCATTCCTCAGTGGAAACAACCTTTTCAGTTGAGGAGGTAAGGCTGTGTACGTTCTTTTCTCCGAGATCTTGATTTAAGCAGGAGCCTTTTTGTCACTAGTAAGTTGAGTTTAGTCGGACTCCATGCAACCAATAGTATTCCATACAATGGTGAATTCTTTAAATCTAGGAGTTTGTGCGAATGAATGAGTTTCTGACACTGGGATTTAGATAGTACAGTAAGAGAGGTTGAAAATCTACTTCCTTAGATGCTTGCTTTGGGTGGACCGACTAGTGAACCCTTTTGCATACCATTGTTTGTTTTGCCTTATGCGGAATCAAAACTTCCTGTGTTGAGTACCTCTGCTACTGTTATGAAAGGTTTTTACCCTTTGGGTTGCAGGCGGTATTGCACTGCTCGATTAAGAAGGCTATATAAATCGCTTAAGTTCACTCACGGGCGTGGTAAATACAACCGTAAAGTCATTTCCGAAAGTACAGTAACTGATGTAAGGTATGACACGGGTTGCGAGTTTCATATCTGATATCTATTGCTTCATCAAATGCTCACAAAGTTTGACTTCTTGATGATTATTTTCTTCATGCTAACCGTCTCTAACAAATCATACAAATAGGTTTCTCCATATTCTTCTCTATTCAGCAGAAAGAGCGTGGAGCCACGCAATGGAGAAAAGGCAACTACCAGATGGGCCGAATCGACGCCAGCGCATTTATCTCATTGGCAGGCTAAGGAAGGCTGTCAAGTGGGCTACTCTTTTTGCACAGTTGTGTGCTATCAAAGGGGATTCCAGGACATCGTTGGAGGCAGAGGTCAGTATAAGTGAAAATACAAGTTTTTGTCCTGCTCTTTTTGAGCTTGAGATCTCAGTAACAAATGTTGTTCCGGATAATTAGGCCTATGCATCTTACATGAAGGGGAGCTTGTTGTTTGAGCAAGAGCAAAATTGGGATATGGCTTTGAGAAATTTCAAGAGTGCAAGGTATTGCTTGAGCTGAATATTGAATATCTTTTACACTGGGTATATTATGATAAATAGATCATGGGTATGCAACCAAGATGCAGGCAAACTATAGAATTATTTTTTATTTTGTTTTGAGTTATTTTGTTAGTTAATTTATTACTTTCCTCCATTTTCTGAATAGGGCTGTTTACGAGGAACTTGGCAAATATGGAGATCTTGAAAATCAGGTTTTGTGCCGTGAGCGTGTTGAGGGGCTAGAGCCCAGCATAAGGTACTGTTTACACAAAATAGGCCAATCTGATCTACAAGCCTCAGAACTCTTGCAAATTGGAGAGATGGAAGGGCCAGCACTGGATCTTTTCAGATCCAAGCTAGAGGTTAGTCGGTCCTATTCAATATTTTGTTATAAACGCGACCCAGAGGTTTGGTTTTATGGTTATCATTTTCATGGTTATATCACTTTAGGTTCAATCTCTCAGAAAAGTTTCTGGACTTGATTCTTATGGAAATTATAGTAGTTCTCATTTGATACGGCTGTGAAGTTGATGTTCTTTTTTTTGAATTTGCCAAATAACATATCGAGAAGTGCTATTTTACTTGGGTGCTCTCACAATCTTTTGATATTTAAATAAATTGTTCATTGAAATTTTAGTTTACTATTTGCATATATACTGATTTCTTTATCTTGATGCACAGGCAGTAATGGCTGAAGCAAGATCTCAACAAGCTGCTTCTATGACAGAGTTTCACTGGCTTGGTCGAAGATTTCCAATTTCTAATGCGAAAACAAGGGTTATGATTTTGAAAGGTTTGTGATATATTTTTCTCTGGAGTGGGTACTTCTGTACTTGGTCTTGCTACATCCAAGTCAATATCTGGTCAATTTTTGATGTTACATTAGGTGCCTCTAGTGCCATGAGATTTTCACAATAGTTGTGATGCTGTATTTCCAAGTCAATCCAGTGACAGACTTGAGTACTTTTGGTGACTCAACAGCATTTAAGTCTAGTCAATACTTTTGATTTCGAGATGTGACACATGCTTATAGAATATAACTTGTTGTTCAGAATTCGGAACTAATTCCAACAGAAGTTTCTTGGGTCAAAATCGAATCTCACTGACATTTTGTATTAGATGGACTTTTGTTGGTAATTCAACAGTATTTAAATTCAGTCAATACTTATGATTTCTTTGTGTTCTGGACATGATAGCTTTTATTCAACTCTTCCCAACATCCTTTTCCCTTTGAGCCTTCTGCTTGTGCCAAAGTGCATATGAATCTTACCTTGATCTCCTGTTGCTCCCTCCCTTTCTTGGCATGCTTATCAGCTCAGGAACTGGAGAAAGATGTGGAAGGCCCTACTGCAGAATTGCTGCCAGCTGAAAAAAGACTTGGAATATATGATAAAATATTCACTAGTTACCATGAGGCAAGGAGTTGTATCCGCAACGACTTGGTATGGATTCTTGAATGGATTCACCCTTTGTGTTTGTTACTCTGAGAATTTTAGCTCATGAAAGATTTGCAAAGTCATGTCTTTCTTACTTAATTGTGACCGCCATCACCACCATGGGTGGTTCTGAAAAATGAAACAGGGTTGCATTAGCCCTTTAGCCTTTAAAACTTTAAAGGTACTATTCTTTTTCAAGCTCAAGTCTCTTCTTATGCAGGCAATGGCGGGGAGTGCTGAAAGTGTCAAGGATGAATTGATAGGACTTGACAAAGCTGTCAGTGCTGTCTTAGCATTGCGTACCATTGAGCGAAACCTGCTCCTTGTCAGCATTGCAAAGAGCAAACTCAATAAGCAACATGAGGACAGAAGGGAGAAGGGGACCAAGCCAGAAGAATTAGTCCGGTTGTATGATCTTCTCTTACAAGTAATTTACCTCCAAATATCTATTTCTGTTGACTCTTTCATTCTAGGATGTAGCATGGGATGGGATTGATGATTGAGTTTCCTATCACCTTATTGCAAGTATTAATGTTTGGACTGTATTATGGGCAGAACATTGCTGATCTGTCTGACTTGGTCACATCTGGGAGAGAGAGAAAAGAAGAAGAGGTGTTATTTGCTGAGGAATGTGATATCAAAAGCTTGACTTTCCGAGCTGCTAGGTATGTCTGTTGTACTGTTACTTTGGCAACACGTCATTCCAGCAGCATTTGAGTGTAGCACAGTTAATTCCACACGGTAATATATGGTCAAATGTAGTTCGTAAATACTAGAAGACGAATTTTTTTTTGTTAATAAACTTGCAATAGTGTTTTTGAATGTAAGGATTCCGTGTACTTGGTAGATTATATTGCCATCACTAATTTGATTCAAGTATTTTTGTCCTTTATTTTTCTAGGTGCTTCTACTTGGCGTGTTCCTACAGCATAGCAGGAAAGAGGTCTGAAGCTTACGCCTTATACAACAGAGCTCTCTCTGTTGTTGATGATGCCTTGCAGAGGTCACAAAAAGTGACCAACATCAATCAGGTCTGTACGCCATTAAGATTAGTTGGCAACCTTTGTTTTTAATCTCCATTCTGTTCCTCCGTTTCTGGCTGGTTTTGTCGCTGATTTTGAGCTAGACTGTTGGGAAATAAACTTTTATGAGTTCTTTTTTTAACATTTTGTGCTTCTATATTACTACTAGTGAGTAGCTATTCAGCATACATGTTCTCAATATTATGTTCACTGTTAGTAATTTGTTGTATATTTTATTTTATCGTCATCACTAGCTCTTCATAAAACGGGTTTTTGTTTGGTGGGTTGAGGTGCACTTTTTTCAGTTGGTAAATTAAGATGTGAAAGATGAATGTGTGGGTATTAAGAAAAAGCTACTGTGGGGCTTTATTATGTAAAATTTGAAAATGGGGGTTTCCAGGTAAAAGCATGATGAGAATGGAAGTATTTACCTCAGGATAAAAATGCAATTTAAGGTATCATATATACTGGAAGTTTTTCTGCCTTGACGTTTTGCTTACAACAATGCCTTGCATGTTATCTCAGTCGATGATGGAGGAGTTGAATACATTGTACCAGAACTGCAGATCTAACATATGCATCGAACATGCAAAAGGGATACTTGAGGAGCAGAAGGCTCCAGAGGCACTCTCAAAAAAGATCTCGAATATATCAATCAGTGGGACTGATAAACAAGTAAGCCTTCTGTTCTCTCTTTTTTTTTCTTTTGTTTTTTTTTCCAGACGTTTTGAAGAAGCACTTGAGCTGAACTTTAGGAAGGTATCACTGATGGCTTTTGCCTCTTAGTTTGCATCTGTCAAGTTTTTTTGCAACCTGTTACCCATTGGCCATATGGGGACTACTAAAGAAGCATACTAACTGGTATTATTGGCTGAGCTTGACGGCAATTGATGCCTATGGCCTGTAGTTGTAGGATTGGGAATTCTACAGATCCATCGTGCTTGTAGATAATCGGATCCAAGGGAAAAAAACTTGAAAGAACCCACTTACGCTCGTATGTTTCTGCTTTATTTATCTTATAATTCATTTTCCCCTTTCCTTTGTTTCGCACAGCAGGAGAAGTATCTCATCGAAAAACTTGATGAGTATGAACCAGCTGTTGGCGATGTCAAGTTTAAAGTTCATCCACGCATCGAAGCTTTTCCGCCACCATTTCAGAATCTTGTTAAGAACCCGATCTTTCTGGACCTTGCTTTTACTTATATCGATTATCCTCCACTGGCGAGCAAGATGAAGAAGAGAGGTCTCATCAGCAGGTTTTGGGGATAAGTGTGTACCGGAGTTCAATGACAACATAATTTTCTCCCCTCGACTGTTGAAGCTTGATAATTCGTGTCGAGGTGAATTTTCATTAGTGATTGGGTTGCCCCCTGGAGCCATGAGTACGGCGAATCCCTTTCTATTTCGTCTTCAACACAGAAGTAGGTGGTTCTCGCGGTTGACTATGCCCCTGAGTGCAATTTTTGTGTTTGGTTTCTTATGCTGGAAACAGAACAAGTGCTAGTGAATTTCACAAGTCGTGACGCATGGATTTGTGGATCCTAGTTTCGCTTTGTATGCCTGTAGTATTGACATTTATTTTCATTTGCTGATGTTACTCGTAAGCTTGCTTCTGGGTAAGATGAGCTTCACTTGCCATTGTTCTAGGAGTTTCATAATCTTTGGTTTTATGAGCTAAATCAAATGCTTTACTTTTTCTCTGGAAATGATGGATTTTTTTTGGGTTTTGAACAACTCCTACGGTAGTGATTGTGTTTCGAAAGCGTTCTTTAAGTGCGGTGTTGCTCAATAATAGTTATCATTACGGATGTCTTAGCATTGTTGCTCAATAATAGTTATCATTACGGATGTCTTGCCATGGAATTAACATCTGACATTATTTATGGCAATCTAATCCAAAACAAAAACAAGTGAATAAAATAAAAGGAAAATATAGCATGTGTCTAAATGAACCGGACATCAAGTGTTTAGTAACGACCAAGACCCACTAATAAATAATTTGTCTTGATAGTAGATTTTTCATGTCAGTATCCTCATCAATTGTATTTTTTTTTTAGTTTTAGAATATAAATAATGATTTGATCTAATATATAAATTTATTTATATATTAAAATAAATAAATATATATTATATTTTTAAAATATAAATAAGGATTTTGATCCGATATTTGAATTAATATGTATGTTGAATTTTACGAAAAATTTTTATTTTTTAATGATAGTGTGATTTAATGTAACAATTATGAAAGCAAATAATAAATATATGATTATGTTATTTTTTATTTAAAAAAATAATATATTTTTTTTATTATGATATAAAAAAATTACATATATTATAAAAAAGAATAAAATACTTATAAATCAACACCGAGTTGGTAACGATACAAGTATATGATGCACAACATTAACCACCACAATTACACAACTACCCACCCCCCTTCATGGATCCCTCCGCCGCCGCCACTCCCTTCTTCGCCGCCGCCGCCGAGACACAACCCTCGCCGCCGATCTACGAGCCGGTGAGTCTCCCCTCCACCAAGCTCCACCCTCGCCCCCGCAAAATCAGCAAAACCCTAGATTCCTCCGATTCCTCCACCGCCATCGTTTCCTTCGATGATCCCAAACCCTCTCCACGTCACGTGAGGAACAAGACGACGTCATCGGCGATCCAAGTGCCACGTGCTCGATCCCTGGTCGCGGAAGGCGAGGTGGAGATCGCGATCCGTCATCTCCGCACCTCGCTCGCCTCATCGATCTCCACCACCCACCGACCTTCGATTCCTTCCAGCCTCCGTTTCTCGCACTGACAAAAAGTATTTTGTACCAACAGTTAGCGTATAAGGCGGGGCGTTGACTTACGGGAGATTCGTGGCGTTGTGCGGGGGCGAGTGGTGCCGGAGGCTGTATTGGCGATGGCGCCGCAGCAGTTGAGACAGATCGGGGTGTCGGGACGGAAGGCCAGTTATTTGCACGATCTGGCGAGGAAGTATAGGGACGGGATACTGTCGGACGGGAAGATATTGAGTATGGATGATAACTCGTTGTTCACCATGTTGACGATGGTGAATGGGATTGGTTCGTGGTCGGTTCATATGTTTATGTTATTCTCGTTGTATAGGCCAGACGTGTTGCCTGTGAACGATTTGGGGATTAGGAAGGGGGTTATGCTGTTGTATGGGTTGGAGGAGTTGCCTAGGCCGTCGCAGATGGAGCAGTTGTGTGAGAAGTGGAGGCCGTATAGGTCTGTCGCTTCGTGGTATATTTGGAGGTTCGTTGAGGCCAAAGGCTCGTCTTCTAGTGCTGCGGCTGTTGCAATGCTGGGTTGAGCTTGCAGCAACAGCAGGGACAGCAACAACAGCATGAGCTGCAAGTGTTGCAGCAAGAGCAACAGCCGACTGCTGCGCAATTTATTGATTCTATGGCTGGCATGATGAATATGCGGTATGATTGATTCCTTGTGTAACCATAATTTGCGTGTCTTTATGTTCTATGGATTTTCTGTCTTCATGTTTTGTGAAATTTCGGAAACACTGTTTTTGTTGTTTCAGCCGGGGTAAAATTGTGTACATTTTTGTCCTCCCAGATCCTGTCCATAACAAATACTGGGCGGTTGTTGTTGTTTATGTTCTGTGAATTGCGTGAAACTTGACCCTTATGGTGCACGGATAGTTTAGAGGCTATTGCTTATTAGGTGAGTTCTTCTGGGGCTGATGGTCGTGTCCTGAGCACATTCACATTCAACCTGTGTAGCTGTTGCACTTCTTTGTAGAGCGTTGTCGTATTAGGACTATGTATAGCATGAACGTTCATAATGGGCATGAACGTGATAATGGGCATGCATAGCTCATGCTCTGGAAGGGGTGGGGGGAACGTTCACTTACTGAAGTTATATACCATTAGTAACTTTAATTGCTCTAGCTGACTCTCGCGCTTTGTGGGCTAGCATGCTTTATGTTTTCGGTTACACCGTTCCAGGTAATCGGCTACAAAGACTTAATGATATTGAGCTAGATGCTCCAACAAAAGCAGGGTCTTCCCAATAGGAAGATTTACATATGTTTCCTAGTGATCTTATGTGATCAAGGTTATAGATCTCGGACATCGAAAATCTGATATCAATATCAGAATATATCTGATATCGGATATCAGAGGATATATCGGGAATATATATGAATATCAGGTATAGTTTGAACTGAAATATAAATAAATGACATATGTAGTGAAATGCCTAAAAAGCCATAAAAAATATGCAAAACCTAAACATAAAAAGATTAAAAACATTAAAATAATATCGTTTTAAAAAATAGAGACTAAAATTTACTTTAATCTGCATCTTCAACCATTTCTTCTTCATCTATTTCGTCTGACTCCAATGATTTGCAATCATGGACGAGTGATATGTCAGACTCCACTTCTCTCTCTATCTGATGAATCTTATGATGATATAATGTTTTTTTCTTAAAATCTTGGACGTTTGCGTGAATAGGTAGCTGTAATAGACTATGATCTAATCTGATTTTTAAAAAACAATTCAAAAAACGTTTTTAAATGTATTTCTAGAGAAAAAAAAAGTGATAAAAAACGTTTTTTAACCTTAAAATTAGACTATGATTAAAAAAAAACACTATATCAGACGATATCGTTATATCCGATATTGGAAGATACATCGGATTTGATTGATATATCGAGTAATATTGACTTTTTTTGGTGTCAGATTAATTATACAATATCGTATCGGTGGGGTATCCAAAACGATATATCGACTCATATCAGAACAGTGTCTGTGACAAACCGATGGATTATAAATAGCTTGACTTCACAATAGACTCGTAGCTACTAGATGTGATCAATTCAATAAACTAAACATGTTTTTATCACATAACGTGATATTTATGATAATGCATGAAATCTGAGTTGCCGAAAAAAGGATGCTGAGGAAGTGAGGTTCCCATGCCTTCCTATATGACCTGATGTTTGGCGGTGCCTGATGTTGGTTCCCTTTGTTTTGCAGCTGTGCTTGGGGACACTCGATGTAATGAGGAGCGTGGTGGCGTTTATGCTGGGCTCGACAGTCATGGAGGGTCTGAACAACTCAGAATTGGCTAGAAAAGCTGTTTCACAAGAGTTTTCATGCTACCTTTAATAGTTGGCGAAGCTTTAGTGGGCTAATGTGGGA
Source organism: Drosera capensis (assembly GCA_001925005.1). NCBI lineage: Eukaryota > Viridiplantae > Streptophyta > Magnoliopsida > Caryophyllales > Droseraceae > Drosera > Drosera capensis. The sequence goes on from LIEC01005994.1 coordinate 29,674, forward strand.
TGGTTTTGTGCTCCATGAAGAAAGTCTCTAGCAGCCTTATGTTTTTAACTTATCAACCCAGATGATCTCTGCCCGATTAACCATCTCTATGTCGCCACTGATGTAAATTTGCCTCATTTGATTCTCTTTAGATCTGAAGTCCATGGAAGTTTGTCTTTTATTGTTGATTTAGTTGGCGATGAGTTGTGGGTTGGTTTCCTAAACGGACCTAACTTAGCAACATCAAAGTGAGCATTGACGAATCCTGAACATGTAATAAACTCCAATGCATATGGCCTAGCTAGTGAGAAATCTGTGCAAGAAAGGGGATGTAGCTCAGATGGTAAAGCTCGTCGATACCCGCATCTCCCATATTCAAAGATTATTTTGGGTTTCTAAATTGTTAATTCCTAGAATCTTGCTCGCAAATGAACTTAAACCCTAAACCTCATCTCAAAATTTTAATATCATCTACTCTTTAAGGCTTAGTTTCATCAGGTGGGTTGTAATAAGAGATGACCATGGTGCCATCCGATCAGAGGGGGACCCAAGCTGAAACCAATTGAAGGTGAGGCCATGGCTATTAGATTTGGACTGGAACTTACTAGATCCAAGGGCATGGAACGTATTGTGATTGAGTCGGACTGCAAAGATGTCATTGGCATGTTGGAGACGAGAACATTAGATCGCTCAGTTCAAGGAAGGATTATTGCAGATTTTGTCGCACTCCTGTCCTCATTTCAAGATGTTCGCCAAGTTTCGTGATCGTGGCTGTGTCGAGTCGAAGAATCACAGTCTCCGCTGTACCGTCTTGCCTGTTTCTGTAAGCCGTGTTTCGACGAACGGTTCTCCCGCGTAAGGGAGTTCGAGCGCGCTCCCAGTGCTGGCGCTCTCGTGACTCGGCTTTTGATGATCTCCATGGCAATTGGCCGTGAAAAGATCAAACAAAGCGGCGGCTGTGATTCGTTGAAGTTTTTCTGCTTGTTGTTTTGGTGGTGTTGTTCATTGGTGGTTCACAAGAAGGCTTTCATTCTCTGTTGTTCATTAGCTACAGTTCGCTTAATTAGGAAATGGTTTAGCTTTCTGTTTATAGTTTTCATTTCGTCCGGTGACGAAACATTCATGGATGATGTACTACTCCCTCCCGTTCGATAATATATACATTATTTTATCTATTTGGATCGTAATATATCATATTTAATAAAAAAAAATTTAATAATATATCTAATATCTTTTTTTTCTCAATTATTATAACTGTTATAATAAATTTCATTATTATAAATAAAAAATATTACTCTTTTTTATTAAATTCTTAATAAACTCAACACATGCATCTGTCCATATTTTGAAATAGAGAAAGTATTTTTTAAAAGTAATATTTTGTTTTATTTTCAGATTTCGATAGGACTAAATCCAGAATTAGGTAAATCAAAGGCAATTTTCATTTTTGGCAAAAAGAAATTTATTTTTAAATCTTAAAATAAAGATGCTTTTTTTGTTTCTATTTCTATTATTGAACAGGCGACAAATATGCAGTTTAATCAGGAATTGCCAAGGAAACAGAACTCGAAGGATTGTGTAAGCCACACTACAACAGATTGTTTCACAAGATCATTATCACTATACATGAAACCACAAGCTTAAACTCCATGCTATATAATCACACGTGCTGAGGTTGAATGATCGTGATGTACAATTCGTACTTGGATTTGAACCACCAGTGGGCATCGTCTGATCCATCATGAACATCTACAGAGCGAAGATTGTGGCAGTTGTTTGATTACTTGATTAAGTTTGGTTATCATTGCTAATAATCGGACTTTTGGAATGCTGCGCCTGGTCTCAGAAGTCTAGCTAGCCGCTTCTTCAGCTGAAACTATTGGCCAAGGAGCAGGCTAAAAATCTTCTGCTGCTGATTTTTCCTGATCAAATAACGATTCCAGACGTGGTCGCTGGAACATTATTTTTCTTGCCTCGACACCCACATTGCTCCTCCCTAAATGTGATTGGAAAAAAAAAAAAAAAAACACCATACATCGAAAAAATTTCATGATCAAACGTAAAAGAGGCTCCTTCGACTGCAATTGAGCTTTAGGGGCCAACCGATGATAAACAGCGCTGGTGAATTGAGCTTTAAAATTACCGTAGAACACAACTGTTCACATAAGCTTGCTTAGTCTTGAAATTATCGTCATGTGCAGAAAAATGCTTTACTTAAAGCATTTGTTTGATTAGTTGATTCGTATGGATAAACTAGTTAATTTGATCTTATTCCTGATAATGCCTTTGACATTGTCTCGGCGACAGTTGAGTGAATTGAACTAAAAGCTCAACTTCGTCAAGAAGGGAATCTGAATTATGAAGTTTGGTAGCATACAGCAACTACGGAAAATTTAGAAGTAAACAAACTTTCATATTTAGTATACACAAGCTCATCTTTGGTATACAGCAAACATGGAAAATTTAGAAGTAAACCAAACTCTTCAAAAATTATTTGATGCGGCACATTACGATCATGATCGGTAGGCGTTTGAGTTGAATAACCAGATGAAGATCAAATGATCAATGAAAAGAGTTTAGAGACCGGATATTGACCTAATGTAGGAGGTATATAGACTCGTAGTCATGCAATATTCGATAACGTTTTGTGCCTAGAAAAACATATATATTCCCATATCCCAAAATAAACTTAGCATAACGACTTCAATAAAAAAGTTATACTTGATCTATCTCAATATAAATTATACTTCATCCGTCGTCGGACGATATAATATTATTTTTCGTATAATTATCGTAATATATAAATAATAGTTTAAGTTATGTACTCCAATCATAGATCAATAACATAATTTTGTTGCTTTTTTAAAGATGAAATACTAAACTCGTTAATATGCGTGTTAAATAGTGAAAAAAATTCAGATGTTACCCTAATTTTGAACGGGATGAAGTATGAGAATTGAGTTGTTATGATTTTGTTAGACTATCTTGGTGGTAGATTTTCCTTTATAAGACAATAAATACTTTTTTTTTTTGTCATATTCAAATTACAATACTTTTTAATGTTTTATTCAAATTATAATATGTTCATATTTAACAACTTTTTTTACATAAGAATATCAAAATATTCTTATTTTATATCACATCAATTCATCCATTATCATTTTTTTTCTTTTTTCCTCAATACTTTATTTCACACAGTCACAAAAACAAAATTATCATTCCTTCTTAATTCAACACACATATAAATTATCGTGTGGGATTATTACAATTTGAATGAAATAAAGGGATTGTTTAGTAAAGTTTTTTTTTTTTACAATATTTAATGAAGTTTAGTGCAACAATGAAGTCGATTTACCAGGTTTTTTTCTAGACAACCTTCCAATATCAAAATAAAAACAAACCAGTTCATAAGTTCTGCAACACTCCAGTTATGACTAGCAAGGAAATTTCATTGCAAAACGAACCCTAATCCATTTACAAAACGTGGAGATATCGCTTGCTCGACAATCAGTCTGCCTCGATCGACCGACCGATCGATTTAGGGTTTAATATCATCGAATTGAAACAATGATGAGAGATGAAATTGAGCCGGAGCCGCTAGAGGCGACGCTTCAAAATTGTCGATTTGATTATCATCGTTCGATGTTTCTGTGTCGACTCGATCGATCTCATCGATGGTGCTGCAGTATGTGTAATCCTCAACTAGTTTATGCGTACTTGTTATGCTTCGTTGTTTGAGCATTGTTGGATATATATTTGAATTTGATAGAAACCTAGAAATTGATGATGTGAACGCGAATCGGATGCTGATAAAGGGTGTGTATGCTGAAGCTTTTAGCGATCTCTATTATACTAGTTGTAGCTCTAAGTTTTTTAATTCCGGTTTTGGTGGAGGAATGTTAGTATAGTCACTTTCCTATATTCTTTCGGGAAACTCTTTGTTCGAGTCGTTTCTGAATACTGATCGTCTATTCATGTTTGGAAAATCAGTGAACTAGAGCGAGATGATGTACAAAAGTGACTTACCAATTCACACAGCATTTTCCTCATTGGAGTGTACTCTTGCACACTTTTCATAGCTTCAGCAGAAGGATAACTCCCTTATATATAGTTTGTGCACGAGTCTCGCATGTAGTTAAGTTCTTAAATTTCCCATGATGCGCTCCTTTGTTTCATTATATCACCTCAACTAATCACCGTTAATCTACTGAATATCGTTGGGAGGATCCTTCTGTGATACTCTACCATGTCAAGCTAGTAATACTCTGTTGTAGTGTTGATCCATTTGTTACCGGGTTCTCATTTATCAACCTCCTTGCAATACTGCAAGGAAGTATTGACAAGTATTGCTTCCACAACAGCAATACTGTATCTGACACTTCTCTTTTTTCTTTTTGGAAGGTCGCACTTGCATTAGATGATCTATGTACTGGCTCTATTATCTTTATAATGCCTACTCAGCTTCTGTTCTAACATAGTTTTCGCATGTTCTGCTTTTGACAGAAGTTGTGGAAGGATTGATTTATGAACAAGTTCCACTCTCCAGATTCCTGTAAGCCTGTAGAAATAGTTTTTCATCATAACGTTTGTGTGACTTTTCATGATCGTCTAGTGCGATGTTAATTTAAGTTGTAGTTACGGTATGGATATCTTACTTTATTGCTACAGTTTAGAGATTCATTTGCATGAAAATATCAGTGTCTGCAAGTTGTGAAAAATGACTCGATTACTACCCAAAAAAAAAAAAAAAAACAGTTGCTTAGCAAATAATTGCTGGCCAATCGCTTTGGAGGTTGCTCGGTAAGGTGAATGTGGTGTGCTTATGTATCTCTTTCTCTGTTCTGTGGTTATGTTACGCACTTCTGCTACTCTTATTGCAATTAAGGATCACGCGTATAGCCGTATACTGAAGGGACATATTACGTTCATCTCGTCCTGTTGCTTCACCTCCAATCTAGAGGGATAAAACGATCTCAAGCCTATAGTGCGTGCTATGCTTGAGCTACCACAAAGCAAAGAGAGTACCTTACTGACTTTCTTGGGTATGCTATGTGGAGTTCTTGGGTGTAATGAATCGGTCAAATCTGCCGATACCTATGTTTGAAGTTGGTCCCGCTCGGAAGGTACCTTGTGTGTGTGTGTGTGTGTGTGTGTGTGTGTTGAAGGTGGTGGGTGACTTTGAACATCATTCATTGAATGAGAAGGATTAGGACCTTTCCCACAGCATAGACATTAGCAGTAGGCTCTCTCGCCTTTTGATGGGAAATCTCCTTTGTAGGTGCTGTGGCTTAACTAAATGGGGACTGGAGCAGGTAATGCAAGAGCACCCGCGGTGGAAGGAGATACCTATACTGTAGGATGGGGGCATGGTTTTCTTTTGAGAGGGAGAGGCAGAACGTGCTCGTCAGCCCAAGCAAGGAGACCGACGAGATCATACCAAAAGGTCAGGACCATAGTCATTTGGAAGGCTCTACATTACGCTGGGTCAGGTACGTGTTATGTTACTTGTGACATAAATTGTTCGCGCTTTCCATTTAATGTGGGATTAGGTATATCTTGTTTCATGTAATGAGGGTTAGAGTATCCAGTAACTTTGGTTTGAGTCTGCCGCTGCTGCTCTCTAATTTTTCATCTTGTTCCTTATCCGCATCTCTTTTGGGGTGGGGCAAAATCTTGTGGAACGGGGCAAAGTTTGAGGTCTGCACCTAACAAAAGAGCAGTTCAGAGGAAAAAGGCCAGAAGAAGAGCTGCAGTTGGAACCACACTTGACCTACTTGGACCACTCTAGATGCTACTGGCTATCGATTCTTTTGAGTTGGGCCTGTTGCTGTTGTCATCTATGGCTTTAATAAAAGCATAAGATGATAGGACCTTTCTGAACGGGTACTATTTTAGTTCAACAAACAGAAAGCAAATATGGAGCGCCATAGAGGCAATGAATCCTGTCGAGGCTAAGATTAGTGCAGTAGATTTTTGCTCATCTAAATTTGAGGAGCAAAGAATTAGGGTGACACTAGGAGAAGGATCATGTAGGATAATGAAGTGCTGCAGGAGATGGATGTTTCTTAAATTTGGAAGGAGTTCGTGGGGTGAGGAAACATATGGTTCTGAGAAGGAGTGCTTCTGGCAGCTGTTAAGAGAATAATGGTCGCAAGGTGACAAGGTGTGGTGTCAGAACGTTTCTATTTAGTGGTTAATTGAGTTTTTTTCATCCCCGTGACCTAAAATGATCTACTTCCTGTCTTGCAAACCATTCTGTCGAAAACCTGAAAATCAATTATATCTGTTTCTAGTTGCTTAATTTGTGGTCATGTTTGAGCAAAGCCTGAGGAGGAAGCTAATTCGGAAACCCTTCCCTGAAAAGTGAATCGTATGTCGTCCACAAGCAAGCCCTCTCATTTCTCTTATAAACTTTGTTCCAAGTCATACTGCTGTTATCTTTCTTCATCTGCTGCTTATGTCTTTTGATTTCGCCTCTTCATATCTGGATCCTAGACATCATGCTTCAACATTCAACTTTATCAGAATGTGATGTCTGCTTCCTCATAAGATGATTACGAGCTTAAGCTTAGGGCTATCTTTATTCAACTCCAAAGTGAGACTCGCTTTTCGTGCCAGACCCTAATACTGCCATAGGACTCCAGTTGTTCAACAATGCCATGCACCAAATCTTACGGACTCAATATAAAGGCTACGCTACTATAGACGCCCCGGCACTCTGAATTATCAATTTGGTTAAAAGCATGTGTCCTTTTCTAGTACTAGAGGTACCCCGGCACTCTCGCTTTTGCAAAATATATATGGCGTCTGCATTTGCTTTTTTTTTTTTTTTACTCAAAAATGTTGGCAGCTTCAGCAGCTACCTTCCTATAGCATTTTAGATGATTGCTTCTTTGCACAGGTAGGTGGTTTTTAGAACAGAACCTTTTGATTTTCAGAGGAGATCCAGTTAGTTCTCCTGTGAACTTGAATTTTATCATAATTATCGTTCTCTGGAACTTCTAATAAGACAAATAGGATCGGAAGTGATGATGATGAGGGTAGTCTCTTGAACGTCACCTGTTACTAGTCATCATGGGCAGAGCGAATGCAGAGATCGTAACAAGCTCCTTCCTGTATTGTTGCTTTCATGCTCTCCTTGCTCCCATCAGTATATTGAGTCACATTCAAGCGTAATTTTTGGTCCCCGGTCCACCTTTGGGCATTCTTGCCGTATTGAAATGTCAAGCATCCAAGGGAAATGTCGAGAGTCATAGCTACTGAAATTATTTCGTAGGCTTCTGAAATTATTTCTTATGCCACATTGGAACTTATACATGTAAGGATACGATTGTACGCTAAAACCATAATCTAAAATGAATTATAACTTTCTAATTAAGAACTTCAAGAAAATAGTAGGCATTTTGAATTGGCTGATCATTTTGCATCTCCGTTGGTTAAGTAGTAGGTCTTCGGCTGCAGCAGGTCCTGCAAATAGAAAGGGGGAAATTGATTTGTCATTTCCTCGTGTTGTTTCGTCTTATGTTAACAATTATGCTTAGTAAAAAGTAAAATCATGCTGGCTGTAAACGTTTTTCTTATCTACCTGCTTATGTCTGTGATGGGAATGAACTTGGTCTTGCTTGTAGAAATTCTGTGGCAAAGATATTTTGCAATTCAGCTTCCCATGATGAAGAATTCTGAACTTTCTGTTAATTCAAAAATTAAGAAGAATCCATAAGTTCAAAAATAATATAAGTCGAAATGCAACTCAGAATTTTAATTTAGGAGGGTAGAGTGATCACGTTGAAGGCAGATGAGTCGGAAAATGCTTCGGTGATCAAGGAAGGAGCTCTGATGGACCGTTGGGCGTTTGTGTCGATGTTGAAACTGGTAACCAGGCTCATCTGTTGAACTGTGTTTAGCTGAAGGGAAGAATGACTGACTAGATCTGGAGGCATTCCCATTGCTAGCTGTGTAGCTGGGTAAACCTGTTATTACTGTAGACAATTACGCGCTACCAAGATAAAGAATATAATACAAACCCTTTTTTTCAGGTTGCTATATGTTACATTACCTCTTTGGCCAACAAGTCTTCAAAGTTCAGATCAAGCCTTGGATTTATAGCAGCTAATTTCATTGATAGGAACTGTTTCCAGTTAAAAAACCGAAGAGTTGATAAGAATGATTACACCTACAATGTGATGCTGATTTATTTGTTTCTACAGGCATATTTTTAATTTACCTCGACTTGTTGTTGAAGAGATTGAACATAATTGATTATCTCATCAAGCATTCCGGCTTTTCCTGTGATCTTGTTGCAGCCAGGTACTAGATCTTGCAAGTATTTCATTCTCTCACTGATTTTTTCTCTCCTCACCTGCATACACGCCCGTGTGGTATTACTTCAGAATACACGTTCTTCTTTTCAAATGAGAAAATGGAGATTTCGGGTCAGACTTTACCCTTTCTGCTAAGCTGTGGCTGTCCGTAGCTTGGCCTCGGCGTGCACGAACGTGGATATAATCAGGTTTTTGGATCTCGGGCACCTTTGAGTTTTCCTTGGTTGTAGTGCACCCTGAAGCTTCTTTGTTCTCCCTGTTTCTGTCATTGTCGTTGCCCATGGCCGTCTTGCTGGTGGTGCTCCTGTTGCTGTTTTGTTTCTGCTCGTTGTTTTTAGACTCACCACCAGCTTTCGACTTCTTTATTCTGCTTTCTTCTTGTTCATCTGCCTGCTAATTTTATGGCGTGATTGTGCTTTTCGTGATTAAACATACCATGAATAATGTTCATTGCAAAAAACAAAATCATGATCTTCTGTTCGGAAATCATAGCACAGAGCCAAAGCACAAACCTTGAACGCGAGGGGCTTTTCAGGCTTCCTCTTCTTGAAACCTCCCTTTCCAGTCATAAAACTGTCCGCGATGCACTCTCGGCCTTTGTCACATGCGGCCATCATGGCGACGGCCTCAGCCACTGCAGCTGATGGGGGACTGCCAGTCCTGGAAAGAGCGTTACTGACATTATATTCACCGCGACAAGAACCATTGGCATAAATACTTGCAAGGTCATCAAGGTAAACAGTGATTCCACTTCTGGATAGAAAATCTAGCCCCTCGCCCTCCATATTTATGTCCTGTTTGATGGTTCGGTTCAGGATCATTTCGTTCAGATTCGTCAACCCATGAAAGTTCTGCTCTTCGGTTGGGGTAGATAACATGTTCATTTCATTGAAATAGCATCTTTGTTGTTGATGCTGTAATGGTAACCGTGACTGTTCTTGTTGCCATTTCAGAACGGCTCTCTGCTTCTCAAGCACACTCATCTCCTCCACGGCGTTGGCGGCAGGATTGTTGCCTTTCATGTTCTGGCATTGCAGCGTCTTGGGCGAAGCTGTGTTGGACATTTTCTTGGGGATTCGAGATGGAAAAGTGGGACTCTGGTTTGTTGCAAGGGAGCAAATATGAATCGATGCAAGAAGAGAGAATGATGATGTGCTAGATCCAAAAAGGAGTAATCTAGAGGAGCACCGAGCACTGTTGTTGATTACTTGATCATCAAAGACGAGGTATTTGCACTCTCTTGTATCCTGCTTCCTTTTTTTCCTGGTTTTTGCAACTTTATATGATGAGTTTATTGGTGGGGGAAGGAGAGAGAGGAGGTGCTGGAGAGAAAAAAGAATATTTACGAAAGATAAGGTAAGAGTAAATGTGAGATGACAAAATGTGAACTTGATGATAGTATTAGTCTATATAGCGTAAGCCTTCACCAACAATCTACATCTGTAAGATGAGTTCATGTATCGATTATTTTATTCAAATAAGTTTATCTTTTCTTTCTTTTTTCCTGAAAGACAAATAGGTTTATCTTTAATCGGAAATACATAGTCCTGTTAGTGTCATAGATTTCTTTGTGATAATCGTTTCCTGTCTTTATTTCCAAAAAAGATTCTCTCATCGAGATTTCACTTTGGAAACAACTTTCAAAGATGTTTAAATTTTGCTGAAGAGGTCCTAGTAGAGGG